>JBBPBX010006779.1:0-35448 GCA_038048925.1 Garcialebias charrua
ACAGATCAGCAGCAACATGAAACAGATCAGCAGCAACATGAAACAGATCAGCAGCAACATGAAACAGATCAGCAGCAACATGAAACAGATCAGCAGCAACATGAAACAGATCAGCAGCAACATGAAACAGATCAGCAGCAACATGAAACAGATCAGCAGCAACATGAAACAGATCAGCAGCAACATGAAACAGATCAGCAGCAACATGAAACAGATCAGCAGCAACATGAAACAGATCAGCAGCAACATGAAACAGATCAGCAGCAACATGAAACAGATCAGCAGCAACATGAAACAGATCAGCAGCAACATGAAACAGATCAGCAGCAACATGAAACAGATCAGCAGCAACATGAAACAGATCAGCAGCAACATGAAACAGATCAGCAGCAACATGAAACAGATCAGCAGCAACATGAAACAGATCAGCAGCAACATGAAACAGATCAGCAGCAACATGAAACAGATCAGCAGCAACATGAAACAGATCAGCAGCAACATGAAACAGATCAGCAGCAACATGAAACAGATCAGCAGCAACATGAAACAGATCAGCAGCAACATGAAACAGATCAGCAGCAACATGAAACAGATCAGCAGCAACATGAAACAGATCAGCAGCAACATGAAACAGATCAGCAGCAACATGAAACAGATCAGCAGCAACATGAAACAGATCAGCAGCAACATGAAACAGATCAGCAGCAACATGAAACAGATCAGCAGCAACATGAAACAGATCAGCAGCAACATGAAACAGATCAGCAGCAACATGAAACAGATCAGCAGCAACATGAAACAGATCAGCAGCAACATGAAACAGATCAGCAGCAACATGAAACAGATCAGCAGCAACATGAAACAGATCAGCAGCAACATGAAACAGATCAGCAGCAACATGAAACAGATCAGCAGCAACATGAAACAGATCAGCAGCAACATGAAACAGATCAGCAGCAACATGAAACAGATCAGCAGCAACATGAAACAGATCAGCAGCAACATGAAACAGATCAGCAGCAACATGAAACAGATCAGCAGCAACATGAAACAGATCAGCAGCAACATGAAACAGATCAGCAGCAACATGAAACAGATCAGCAGCAACATGAAACAGATCAGCAGCAACATGAAACAGATCAGCAGCAACATGAAACAGATCAGCAGCAACATGAAACAGATCAGCAGCAACATGAAACAGATCAGCAGCAACATGAAACAGATCAGCAGCAACATGAAACAGATCAGCAGCAACATGAAACAGATCAGCAGCAACATGAAACAGATCAGCAGCAACATGAAACAGATCAGCAGCAACATGAAACAGATCAGCAGCAACATGAAACAGATCAGCAGCAACATGAAACAGATCAGCAGCAACATGAAACAGATCAGCAGCAACATGAAACAGATCAGCAGCAACATGAAACAGATCAGCAGCAACATGAAACAGATCAGCAGCAACATGAAACAGATCAGCAGCAACATGAAACAGATCAGCAGCAACATGAAACAGATCAGCAGCAACATGAAACAGATCAGCAGCAACATGAAACAGATCAGCAGCAACATGAAACAGATCAGCAGCAACATGAAACAGATCAGCAGCAACATGAAACAGATCAGCAGCAACATGAAACAGATCAGCAGCAACATGAAACAGATCAGCAGCAACATGAAACAGATCAGCAGCAACATGAAACAGATCAGCAGCAACATGAAACAGATCAGCAGCAACATGAAACAGATCAGCAGCAACATGAAACAGATCAGCAGCAACATGAAACAGATCAGCAGCAACATGAAACAGATCAGCAGCAACATGAAACAGATCAGCAGCAACATGAAACAGATCAGCAGCAACATGAAACAGATCAGCAGCAACATGAAACAGATCAGCAGCAACATGAAACAGATCAGCAGCAACATGAAACAGATCAGCAGCAACATGAAACAGATCAGCAGCAACATGAAACAGATCAGCAGCAACATGAAACAGATCAGCAGCAACATGAAACAGATCAGCAGCAACATGAAACAGATCAGCAGCAACATGAAACAGATCAGCAGCAACATGAAACAGATCAGCAGCAACATGAAACAGATCAGCAGCAACATGAAACAGATCAGCAGCAACATGAAACAGATCAGCAGCAACATGAAACAGATCAGCAGCAACATGAAACAGATCAGCAGCAACATGAAACAGATCAGCAGCAACATGAAACAGATCAGCAGCAACATGAAACAGATCAGCAGCAACATGAAACAGATCAGCAGCAACATGAAACAGATCAGCAGCAACATGAAACAGATCAGCAGCAACATGAAACAGATCAGCAGCAACATGAAACAGATCAGCAGCAACATGAAACAGATCAGCAGCAACATGAAACAGATCAGCAGCAACATGAAACAGATCAGCAGCAACATGAAACAGATCAGCAGCAACATGAAACAGATCAGCAGCAACATGAAACAGATCAGCAGCAACATGAAACAGATCAGCAGCAACATGAAACAGATCAGCAGCAACATGAAACAGATCAGCAGCAACATGAAACAGATCAGCAGCAACATGAAACAGATCAGCAGCAACATGAAACAGATCAGCAGCAACATGAAACAGATCAGCAGCAACATGAAACAGATCAGCAGCAACATGAAACAGATCAGCAGCAACATGAAACAGATCAGCAGCAACATGAAACAGATCAGCAGCAACATGAAACAGATCAGCAGCAACATGAAACAGATCAGCAGCAACATGAAACAGATCAGCAGCAACATGAAACAGATCAGCAGCAACATGAAACAGATCAGCAGCAACATGAAACAGATCAGCAGCAACATGAAACAGATCAGCAGCAACATGAAACAGATCAGCAGCAACATGAAACAGATCAGCAGCAACATGAAACAGATCAGCAGCAACATGAAACAGATCAGCAGCAACATGAAACAGATCAGCAGCAACATGAAACAGATCAGCAGCAACATGAAACAGATCAGCAGCAACATGAAACAGATCAGCAGCAACATGAAACAGATCAGCAGCAACATGAAACAGATCAGCAGCAACATGAAACAGATCAGCAGCAACATGAAACAGATCAGCAGCAACATGAAACAGATCAGCAGCAACATGAAACAGATCAGCAGCAACATGAAACAGATCAGCAGCAACATGAAACAGATCAGCAGCAACATGAAACAGATCAGCAGCAACATGAAACAGATCAGCAGCAACATGAAACAGATCAGCAGCAACATGAAACAGATCAGCAGCAACATGAAACAGATCAGCAGCAACATGAAACAGATCAGCAGCAACATGAAACAGATCAGCAGCAACATGAAACAGATCAGCAGCAACATGAAACAGATCAGCAGCAACATGAAACAGATCAGCAGCAACATGAAACAGATCAGCAGCAACATGAAACAGATCAGCAGCAACATGAAACAGATCAGCAGCAACATGAAACAGATCAGCAGCAACATGAAACAGATCAGCAGCAACATGAAACAGATCAGCAGCAACATGAAACAGATCAGCAGCAACATGAAACAGATCAGCAGCAACATGAAACAGATCAGCAGCAACATGAAACAGATCAGCAGCAACATGAAACAGATCAGCAGCAACATGAAACAGATCAGCAGCAACATGAAACAGATCAGCAGCAACATGAAACAGATCAGCAGCAACATGAAACAGATCAGCAGCAACATGAAACAGATCAGCAGCAACATGAAACAGATCAGCAGCAACATGAAACAGATCAGCAGCAACATGAAACAGATCAGCAGCAACATGAAACAGATCAGCAGCAACATGAAACAGATCAGCAGCAACATGAAACAGATCAGCAGCAACATGAAACAGATCAGCAGCAACATGAAACAGATCAGCAGCAACATGAAACAGATCAGCAGCAACATGAAACAGATCAGCAGCAACATGAAACAGATCAGCAGCAACATGAAACAGATCAGCAGCAACATGAAACAGATCAGCAGCAACATGAAACAGATCAGCAGCAACATGAAACAGATCAGCAGCAACATGAAACAGATCAGCAGCAACATGAAACAGATCAGCAGCAACATGAAACAGATCAGCAGCAACATGAAACAGATCAGCAGCAACATGAAACAGATCAGCAGCAACATGAAACAGATCAGCAGCAACATGAAACAGATCAGCAGCAACATGAAACAGATCAGCAGCAACATGAAACAGATCAGCAGCAACATGAAACAGATCAGCAGCAACATGAAACAGATCAGCAGCAACATGAAACAGATCAGCAGCAACATGAAACAGATCAGCAGCAACATGAAACAGATCAGCAGCAACATGAAACAGATCAGCAGCAACATGAAACAGATCAGCAGCAACATGAAACAGATCAGCAGCAACATGAAACAGATCAGCAGCAACATGAAACAGATCAGCAGCAACATGAAACAGATCAGCAGCAACATGAAACAGATCAGCAGCAACATGAAACAGATCAGCAGCAACATGAAACAGATCAGCAGCAACATGAAACAGATCAGCAGCAACATGAAACAGATCAGCAGCAACATGAAACAGATCAGCAGCAACATGAAACAGATCAGCAGCAACATGAAACAGATCAGCAGCAACATGAAACAGATCAGCAGCAACATGAAACAGATCAGCAGCAACATGAAACAGATCAGCAGCAACATGAAACAGATCAGCAGCAACATGAAACAGATCAGCAGCAACATGAAACAGATCAGCAGCAACATGAAACAGATCAGCAGCAACATGAAACAGATCAGCAGCAACATGAAACAGATCAGCAGCAACATGAAACAGATCAGCAGCAACATGAAACAGATCAGCAGCAACATGAAACAGATCAGCAGCAACATGAAACAGATCAGCAGCAACATGAAACAGATCAGCAGCAACATGAAACAGATCAGCAGCAACATGAAACAGATCAGCAGCAACATGAAACAGATCAGCAGCAACATGAAACAGATCAGCAGCAACATGAAACAGATCAGCAGCAACATGAAACAGATCAGCAGCAACATGAAACAGATCAGCAGCAACATGAAACAGATCAGCAGCAACATGAAACAGATCAGCAGCAACATGAAACAGATCAGCAGCAACATGAAACAGATCAGCAGCAACATGAAACAGATCAGCAGCAACATGAAACAGATCAGCAGCAACATGAAACAGATCAGCAGCAACATGAAACAGATCAGCAGCAACATGAAACAGATCAGCAGCAACATGAAACAGATCAGCAGCAACATGAAACAGATCAGCAGCAACATGAAACAGATCAGCAGCAACATGAAACAGATCAGCAGCAACATGAAACAGATCAGTAGCAACATGAAACAGATCAGCAGCAACATGAAACAGATCAGCAGCAACATGAAACAGATCAGCAGCAACATGAAACAGATCAGCAGCAACATGAAACAGATCAGCAGCAACATGAAACAGATCAGCAGCAACATGAAACAGATCAGCAGCAACATGAAACAGATCAGCAGCAACATGAAACAGATCAGCAGCAACATGAAACAGATCAGCAGCAACATGAAACAGATCAGCAGCAACATGAAACAGATCAGCAGCAACATGAAACAGATCAGCAGCAACATGAAACAGATCAGCAGCAACATGAAACAGATCAGCAGCAACATGAAACAGATCAGCAGCAACATGAAACAGATCAGCAGCAACATGAAACAGATCAGCAGCAACATGAAACAGATCAGCAGCAACATGAAACAGATCAGCAGCAACATGAAACAGATCAGCAGCAACATGAAACAGATCAGCAGCAACATGAAACAGATCAGCAGCAACATGAAACAGATCAGCAGCAACATGAAACAGATCAGCAGCAACATGAAACAGATCAGCAGCAACATGAAACAGATCAGCAGCAACATGAAACAGATCAGCAGCAACATGAAACAGATCAGCAGCAACATGAAACAGATCAGCAGCAACATGAAACAGATCAGCAGCAACATGAAACAGATCAGCAGCAACATGAAACAGATCAGCAGCAACATGAAACAGATCAGCAGCAACATGAAACAGATCAGCAGCAACATGAAACAGATCAGCAGCAACATGAAACAGATCAGCAGCAACATGAAACAGATCAGCAGCAACATGAAACAGATCAGCAGCAACATGAAACAGATCAGCAGCAACATGAAACAGATCAGCAGCAACATGAAACAGATCAGCAGCAACATGAAACAGATCAGCAGCAACATGAAACAGATCAGCAGCAACATGAAACAGATCAGCAGCAACATGAAACAGATCAGCAGCAACATGAAACAGATCAGCAGCAACATGATGTGATTCTTCACAGTGATTATTCTGGTTATTTGTTCATGAGTCTAACAGCCTCAGGGTAGAAGCTGTTCCTCAGTCTATTGGTTCAACACTTAAAGGTTCACTATGTAATTTCTGTAGTCAGAGTCAGAGTCAGAGAGTCAGAGAGAATTTATTGTCATTTGCACCGCATGTAGTACATGTGTTGAAAACGAGATTATGTACACAGGGTCCCAGTTACATCCAACAACAAATGCAAGACCGCTGGGACTAAGAAAATTTAGGTAAAAGCATTCTGCTCCCTCCCCACAGCCACAGTCCGTTCTCTGTTGAACTTGAGTTCTGCAGCTCCGCCCCCTGCTGTGTGTCCGCTCGGAGCGCTTCAATATTCTGTGATATGTTAATAAAACATTTTAAAAAATACAATAAAACCATGAATCACTGGTCCTACAACACAAAAACCAGCAGAAATCAGCAGAGCTTCACGCAGCAACGTTGGACATGATTTAATTCACTCGTGACTTCCTCATTCCTGTCAGTGAAGGATGAAGCGATCACTTGACTTTTGGCAAAAAAACAAAATAAAAGTCCATCTCTGGGATGAAGAAGGGATATTTAATACATTTGTGTCACATACAAATCAGTCCTGCATCGCTTTGCAATACTTTGAATGAGAATGTGCGCGGCACTGAGGCTGGGACAGGCGGGGGCGTGGGTTGGGGCGTGACAAACAACTCTGTTTTTATTGGCTGTCAGTGTCCTGGTCACTCTGTGTTTTTAGTGTTTTTATAAATGCTGATAGAGAAGCAAGGGGACTATAGTTTTTTTCAGAGATTACTTTGTCTAACATCAGTCTGTCAGTAGATAGTGACAGAGTGAAGAAATATGTTAAAAATATATTGTTAGAAAAGTTACAGACTGCATTACAAACTTACATAGTGCAGCTTTAATGCTCCTCAACCTTCTACAATGTTATTGTTATATATTATATTCTGGTCAGTGTACAGTACTGAGATGCCTTCTGTTGTGACTTGGCGCTATATAAATACACTGAATTGAATACATTTACATAAACACACTCATATAAACTGTGTATGTTATTGGAAATAGAAGCTAATGCACCATATAGAACACAACAAAGCTTTAATTACGCCGCAAGACGCGGCAGACACGACTGTATTAATGCCGACTCAACACATAGAGTGCCATATTTCTCGATCAACACAAGTTAGTGCAACCTCGTTTTATGGTTTTGGTTAAAGGCTAACAGGCTAAAAGCTAACGTAGATACTTGAGACCAACTCAACATCCAACACAACTACCATGGATATAAATGTCGTCGTCCTGTAAACATCACTACACGCATCTTTTTGTTGTCTCACGCTGTTTTCGTGCAGTGACGAGATTTGAACCAGCAGCTGCTAACAGCTGAGAGGCTAACAGTTAGCCAACGAGCTAACGATTAGCACACATCTTTAAACATGCGCAGTCCTTTCTTTCTTTTAACCACATACATAAACAAAACCTGCATCTTTAGACTTATTTTGGGGTGACAGTCATCCTACTAACCTGTTATAAGTGTCCAAATTAGCAGGAAATAATAAACCACTCTTTCTTCCAAGCTAACGCTGCTAACAGTTCAACAATGCAAGCAAAAAAGTATCAAAGGTTGAGGCTTTGGCGCCATCTAGTGCTGCGGAGGGTCATTACATCACCTGCAATTTATTTTATTTTTTTCTTACATCGTCATCTTTTTCTTACGTTTTTCTACAGCCTTTTTAGTTTCTGAAATACTATCACCTGCAAATATAAGTGGTGAGGAAAATACATTTATTTTGTCGGTGCATTAACCTGGAAAATACTCAATTCCGTTTATTAATATAGGGCCAAACGACAGAAGTTATCTCAGGACACATGCATTATAAAAGTTAACGTATCTAAGGAAACACTTTTTGCCCCGCTCCCCTCAGGCAGAAAGGTTGAGGAGCATTAAATGCAGATAGGCTGAGGAACAGCTTTTACCTTGAACTTGTTAGACATGATTCTCTAACCAGGATAATCATTGTGAAAATTACTGTGAAAAAAAATCACTGTAATGCCACTTGGTTGTTGATATGTGCTGCTGACTATCCATGATGCTGATCTCATGGCTTTCATGTTGCTGTGTCCATTCGTCCTCATCTGCTCACACAGACTCATGTTCGTGCTGCTGTTGTCTGGCGCATTGTTTTTGTACTACTCGCGCTTAGTATATTATTAGTTTAGTGTATTAGTTCATATCTTAGATCTTATTACTGTTTTTCTTTACTATTTGTATTTTTGTTGGTTGTAACTGAGACCCTGTGTTTCGTTCCACCACATGCACCACATGTGATGTGAAGAACAGTAAAGACACCTTGAATCTTTGAATCCAGCAGATTTTGTTGAATCTTCACTTCATCACAGTTTCCCATTCTGAGCAAGCACAAAGGCAACAGTGAAAAGGAACAACTCCTTATAACTGCAAATACAAAACTGGTCGGCTGAGTAAAGACAGCAGCAGAGTGAGGAAATGTGCTCAATTTATCCTCCAGCAGCCTATAGCAGCATAACTAAGGGATAGCTCAAGAAACCCAAGCTGAACCTAACTATAGGATTGATCAAAAAGTAAAGTCTTAAAACTGGACAATGTGTCAGCCTCACGGACAGAAACTGGAAGTTGGTTCCACAAGAGAGGAGCCTGATAACTGAAAGATCTTCCTCCCATTCTGCTTTTGGAAACTCTAGGAACCACAAGTAAACCTGCAGTCTGAGAGTGAAGTGCTCTGTTAGGAAAATATGGAACAATAAGATCTGTAATATAAGATGGAGCTAGGTTGTTGAGGGCTTTGTAGGTTAGAATTAAGATTTTGAATTATATTCTGGACTTGCGACCTGTCGAGGGTGTACCCCGCCCCTCGCACAGTGATGGCTGAACATGGGCACCGGTGACCCCCGTGACCCAAAAATGGAAGAAGCGGGTAAAAGATAATGGATGGATGGAATTATATTCTGGATTTGACAGGGAGCCAGTGGAGAGAAGCTAAAACTGCAGAGATATGATCTCTCCCACTAACTCCAGTTGAGAGGCAGCAGCATTTTGGATCAACTGAAGACTTTGTAAAGAAGTGAGACACCCAGATAATAAATCATTGCAATAGTCCAGTATAGACAAATCTGACAAAAATAAATAAATAAATAAAAATTTGTATGAATCCTTTGTGAATGTCTATTTGTTGTCATCGTTATCCACTGTTGTCATCACTGTTAAAATCCAGGTCTCTCTTGTAAACGAGTCCTCGTGGCTCAATGGGACTAACCTGTTTGAATAAAGGTTGAATGAAAAAAAAATGCATGAACCAGTTTTTCTGCATCATTTTTAGATATTTCTAATTTTAGTGATTTACGCAGGTGGAAAAAGGCGTAACTTCTTTAATATGGGGGTTAAAAGATATAATCAAAACTGGATGCATTGATTAATTTTTAACTTGATGTTTATAGTGCATAAAGCTGTGCAAAAAAATAATAAATCAGAAGAATGCAACAAAGTTAAGTCAGATCCTCTGGATGGTTTCTTTGTGTTGAAACGTTTCGTCTCTCATCCAAAGGACTTCATCAGTACGAGGAGCCACAACAAACTCAGTCTGGTTTCTAGAGTCCGCCCTCTCCCCCAGTGATTCGTCTAAGGCAGCCATGCGGTTCAAAACACAATACAAATAAAAATAATGCATTTCTCAGTCAGTTTTTAAACTTTATTCCAAAATGTGTACAAATGTAAAAACAAAAGCACATTTTCCATCAACAGACCACGAAGTGATGTTTGTTTGAGGGGGAGTCCTCTTGGAGGAAATCCTCTTTTCTTTCTGTTTGTTTCAGTCACTTCCAGATTCTTGCTGAATGAAAACATCTGGCTCTACATTTCAGTCCAGACAAGACGATAGAATTTGTTGTCACATCTGTAAAACCATCAGAGATAAATGTGTTTTCCCACTAAAACATTAGAACAGAATTGATTTTGGTGACATTTAATGTACAAATCATTGTCTTCTCGTTGCCACACTGCTCTGTAAAATAAAACCAGGGGATATAATATGATAAGTACAAAATAATTACAATTTAGTACACAAAACAACACATGGGCAAGAAGAAACAAGGAGTGAAAAGCCGGGGCAGATGTGTTTAACGCAGAGTGCTTCCAAGACATTGTCCAAGAACTTAAGAGCCACGTTTTACTCCAATTAAAGTAAAAAAAAAAAATAAGACAAATCCTTAGAAGTGTTTGCAAATATATACCCATTAGTCCTTTAAATGTATAAAATAAGTTGTTTTTCTCAACCTTCTCCAAGACCTGCATTAAAAACATGAGAAATGAGAAGAAGCTAAAAGCGTTATAAACCTTTACTTTGAAAGGTCTTGCTGGGAAATGCAAAATTATGTGTGAGCTGGGATTTAGCATTAAAAAGAGATTAAAAAGGTTTGTTACATGAACATGAATTGGCTTGTGTTCTGACCCATTTGGGTTATTTTCTGTTCCCGTCTGCAG
Organism: Garcialebias charrua; assembly: GCA_038048925.1. Lineage (NCBI taxonomy): Eukaryota > Metazoa > Chordata > Actinopteri > Cyprinodontiformes > Rivulidae > Garcialebias > Garcialebias charrua. The sequence continues at coordinate 10,923 of JBBPBX010006779.1, forward strand.
CTGTTGCACTGGTTCTGCTGGAGTTGTTTTAATAAAATTTTTATTTTATTTTACTGCTTACAGATGAGAATGGACTTTAAATGTTGTATTTCAAGTCAGTAGCACCAGGAGTCACATTATGAAACATCCAGAAAATAAAAGTCATATGAGAAACGCAACATGAGCTGGGAGTTTCGCAGGTTCACTGGACACATCAACATGAAACTGTCCATTTCCTGCGGTCTCTTTGTAATTCGGATGATATCCTCTCTAGACCCTGCATTCTGATACCAAGACGTCGGCTTTCTGCATCCGTTTGTTCTGTTCAACTTAGAGTTATTCTGAGGGAATAGCTTTTCTGTACATTTTAATTGTATTTTTAATAAAAACTTTTTTTAATGTTCTAATTAATCAAAAATAAATATTTTATGTTTATGAGGTTCTACAAGGGGATATAAAAAAATCTGCAACAGACAAAAACTCAGGATTTAGGAGATTGTAAGACCAAAGGGGGCATCGGGTTTATAGTGGTGGCCATGGCCTTTTTTGCTCATTCCTCTAAAGTAGGGCTAGTCAAGTGGTGGCCCAGGGGCCCCATCTGGCTCGCTTTTGAGCTCAGTATGGTCCCAGCGATGATTTAATTTAAAATAAACTAGACCTTAAATTGTAAATAAAATGATGTAATGACAATAATTGCCAAATGTGTGGACCCTGAAATGGTGGCTTTCAGTAATCGTGTGGCCGTGGCAGCCCTGCAGTCAAATTAGAGAAAGGGCTTTCAATGTGCTCCCTTGTCTGTTAGCAAGACTAAATTTAAAAGGAAAAAAAAAAAAATCCTTGAACCTTAAGCCATTATATACATAGGGCAGGCTGGTTTGAAAACGCTGTTAGCAAAATTTTTTCATATACAGGTGGTCCCCGACTTACGACGGCCTCGACTTACGATGTTCAGACTTTACGAACAAGCTTACAAACAGTACAGTTGTACAGTTAATACAGTACTGGTATATGTTTGTAGATGAAAGTGTGTTAGCTAACAGTTTGTAAATGAAGTTCTGTGCATGTTTATGAACCAGTATGTATGCTTGTTCAGTCTCATGTTGATAAACGGGTGTGCGGCGCAGCGTTAGCTTATATTTTCTGACTTACGGCCAAAAATCCGTTTTACGAAAGCCATGTGTAATGCGTTCCGACTTACGAATTTTCGTGTTACGAACGGTGCGTAGGAACGGAACTCGTTCGTAAGTCGGGGACCACCTGTATATCTTATCCATTCTTTAAATTTCTTTTACCTGCTTTTTAATTATTTTTTTCCCCCGGGTCACAGAGGAGTTGGGGCCATCTCCAGTGGTGGGGGCCGTACCCAGCCAGCTCTCTGATAATTCCTCTAAAAGCAACATTCTCTAACTGTTTTCTGTTGAAACACTGGAAGAGACATGAAACCCCCAACTATTGAAAAGCATTATGCATTTTTATTCAGTCACCATTACTGTTCATCTCTCCAATTCAATCGTGAGTAATTTTTACATTTATTTTAATTAGTGAAGATCATTCAAAGACCCCCCACACAGTGGCGTCCCACCACAACTTTGGGAACCAACAGTTTTAGAAAGTGACCCCGTGGGTGAAACAATGAACATAACCACTAATCCTCTGGAGAATCTCATCCTATGATGGAGCCTGTATGCTGCTTTATGTTTCATGATCCGTATGTGACATCCCACTTGCTTGTTAACATTTCAAAGTACAGGTAGTCCCCGACTTACGACGGCCTCGACTTACGACGATTCGACTTTACGAACGCGCTTCCATTGAAAAGCATTGTTCGAGTTACGCCGTTTATGCGCCTTTACAGCAGAAAATACGGTATCAAAATGAAACTTAGGGGAGCTTGAAACTTACAGGAGGGAAGTGGGAAGCTGGAAACGAAACTTAGGGGAGCTTGAAACTTACAGGAGGGAAGGGGGAGCTGGAAACGAAACTTAGGGGAGCTTGAAACTTACAGGAGGGAAGGGGGAGCTGGAAACAAAACTTAGGGGAGCTTGAAACTTACAGGAGGGAAGGGGGAGCTGGAAACGAAACTTAGGGGAGCTTGAAACTTACAGGAGGGAAGGGGGAGCTGGAAACAAAACTTAGGGGAGCTTGAAACTTACAGGAGGGAAGGGGGAGCTGGAAACAAAACTTAGGGGAGCTTGAAACTTACAGGAGGGAAGGGGGAGCTGGAAACGAAACTTAGGGGAGCTTGAAACTTACAGGAGGGAAGGGGGAGCTGGAAACGAAACTTAGGGGAGCTTGAAACTTACAGGAGGGGGTTTCCACTGACACGCTCAGTGGAAACTTACAGGAGCAGGCAGACCTCTGGACCGCGCGTGGAAATACAGGAGGAGCGGAGGACAGCTGAGCAACTAGCTAACATGCTAACAGATGTTGCTGTAAATGCTGTGGACCTCATGAAGCAAGATGCTGGTGAAGATTCTCAGTCGTCCAGGACATGATAAAATCAAAAAAGGCGTTCAATACAGGATCAACTGGACTTTATTTGTTGCAGAAAACGTTTCGACTTCTGTCCAGAAGTCTTTTTCAATTCTGAATGAATGGAAGCTGTGAGAACGAGAAGTTTTATACAAGCCACGCAAACATATCAGAATTGAAAAAGACTTCTGGACAGAAGTCGAAACGTTTTCTGCAACAAATAAAGTCCAGTTGATCCTGTATTGAACGCCTTTTTTTATCTCATGAAGCAAGCTGCAGAACTCGGAGGTGCACGAGCTATCATGCTAACAGACGGAGGAAGAAATGACCAGCTCCCAGTAAGAAATTAACTATTTTTTTTCCTTCATTATGGCTCCTAAATGTATGTGGTTTTTGATAATTATGTAGGGTAATGTGTTAGGATAGGCTAAGTGCTTGGTAAAAATACAGTACTGTACGTATGAGGTGCTTGGATGTATGAGGTGCATGTATGAGGTGCCGTTTGGACGTATTTTCGACTTACGACGATTTTCGTGTTACGAACGGGCGTAGGAACGGAACTCGTTCGTAAGTCGGGGACTACCTGTATATGAAAACTGAAATAACCACTTTATTAGAGATTAATAACGATAGGTAAGATGCCACATCCAGGCCAAAAAGCATTCTTCAAACATTCTCCAGAGTTCATGCAGCGTTAACTAAGTGGCTCTGGTTGAGAACTGGAACATTGATCGAGTACTTGGTCCGAGGTATTTTTGCGGCTACGGTTTGCCAAACCAAACTCTAGATTTGAAAATGAAGATTTAAATGCACGCTGTTAAATCTTCTTCTAAGAACTCGTAATGTAAGTGTACTGAAATAATTTTTGTCCCATTCTACATCCAACGTTGCATAGTTTAGGAGCACAAATGTTCATCATCTAAAAGCATACACATCAACAAGTACTCTGATTACATGCAAGACCATATTTTCTGATACTAACTTAAATAAGATGCTGTATGTCCAAGATTTTAGGCTTTTTAACTACCGTATTTTTCGGACTGTAAGGCGCACTTCAAAATCCTTTAACTTTCTCAACAATTGACAGTGAGCCTTATAATCTGGCACGCCTTATGTATTAATTCTGGTTGTGCTTACTGACCTCGAAACGATTTTATGTGGTAAATAGCGCTAAAAAAATCTGTCAAAATGTTTTAGTTTTGCTTAATGCACTTTATAATTAAAAAAAAATGTTAATAGAGGGCTGAAATGAATCTATTTGTATGTTAGAGTTAAAAATTGTCAACCAGATTATTATACCTAATTCAGTTTTAGCAATACATATTACACAAACTCCTCATGTTGACAAGGGCCACTTGCAGTTTGTTTGTCAATACTAGTCATGTCCTGATACAGAAACCAGTATCAGTAGCAAGATACCAGCCTCAAATACTTGTACTCATAAAAACACCACGATACTTAGGACCAATACCACTTTTATGCTTGGTGATGTCATTTCCTCTTCCACTTTGTAGGTAATCAAGGAAACTAAATAAAAAACATTCAAAGTTTAGATATTTTAAGACAAACACAGGTGATGTTAAGACAGCATTGATGTGTTCTTGATAAAAGAAACATGTTTTTAAAGCCATTGTGCAATTTTAAAGTACAAACTCATTAAATACTCAGTATAGGTAAGTACCCAAACTCAAGTACTACTTGGTCTGAAAAAACAACAACTTAGTATCGGGACACAAAGTTTAATGTAAATCTAAAGGAGAGTGTAGACAAAAAGAGCTTAAACCAGGATCTATTAAGGCCCAGGCAGAGCTCTGCGTTTGGCCGAATGGCGCTCGACGCGCGCGTTCTGTGCGCGCGCGTTCACCAGCACAGCTCTGCGTTCGTTCTCGCGTTAAATGCTCGCATTTTCGCTCCAAATTCTTGTCGTAATTTGAGCAGCTGCGCGCAGAGCATTTACCTACGGGACAAACTGAGGTCGTTGATTGGTCATTTGCTGACACGCCTACTGAATTGATTGACAGGTCGGGTGGGGAAAAAAAAGGCACGAGCTGGCTCTGGCTGCAGCCGCTGCGGTGTTTATAAATTTTATATGTTAATAAAAAGTTCTAAAAAATAAAAATAAAAACAGGGAGCGCTGGTCCAGCAGCCCACAGCCCACCAGGAAATCTGTAGAACCTCGCGCAGCCACGTAGGACCTGAGTTTAATTAGCTCGTGACAAATTCATTCATTTCTCATCATTTCAGTCATGGAGTCAACGGAGGAGGAAGTGATTACTTGACTTTTGGCAAAAAAACAAACAAAAGAAAAGTCCAGATCAGGGATGAAGAAGGGGAATTTAATACATTTGTGTCACATACAAAACAGTCCGGCGCCGGGCAGTTTATTGTGAGACAATGCGCCTCGCGTACGCGGTCGTAAAATTTGAGCTTTGCGCGTTCGTGCCCTGCGGGGCTACGCTTGTGCCTCTGCGTACGTACGGCGTACAGCGGCGTACTGCCTTACGCAGAGCTCTGCCTGGGCCTTAAGCTGAACATCAGCTTCAGTTAAACAGTTCAGCTCGTGGCGTAAACGGCTAAAACTAAAACTTTGAGTATGCGCCATTACTGTTTCATCTGAAGCTGATGTGCCACCCTGTTTGTCTCATCAGTGCAGTGCTTTCCGAAGGAGCAGCTATCTCCGAGGTAAAATAGCGTGACGTGAAAACAGACAGAATAAACACTAACATTAATAATAGCACCATTCTCAGTGATAATCGAGAGGAGCGCCGTAGCTCTTCTCCCGTCAAGTCCTCGTTCCAGCTTCTTTATTTCATCACTTAGAGACGAAATGTCTTCCTTCTGAAAGGATCAGTTAAAGCAGGAAGGAGGCTCTCTTCACAGTCACACGTCCTTGTTCTCCGTCGTCAATGCTCCTTAAACTTAAGTGTTAACAAGTATTCCTCGTGATGTTTCCCTGCACTCCTCCTCCATGTGTTTCCTACATGAACTTGCTGCAGACCTGGCAGCGGCTGACCCTGGAGCGCTCCAGGCCTCCTTTCAGGGTCTCCATCTCCGGCGCAGCGCCGAACTCCTGGTTGGGGTCCACGGTGGTCAGCCAGAAGCTGTACTTGTTGGCGAAGAAGTGGCAGGTGCCCCTGGCGCCGTTGCACTCGATGAAGGGCGTGGCGCGGAAATCCTCCAGGCAGGAGCCGGGAGACACCAGAGACTGACCGCCGCCCTCGGAGCCGGCTGCGGTGTGCTGCGATGCAAACAAAAAGGCAGCTCTTAGTAACAGCGGCATAAAGGCATACTTTATCAGTTAAGTACAGTATAGGGCTCAGAATAACGCACTACCTTTAAATATCCAAATGCATTTTGTCAAAAGACAAAGTTCTTATAATCTTAAGGGGACATATATATTTATAAAACCAAAATTTAGAACTAGTTTGAAGGGACGTTCTACCTCAATCCAGGGAATTGGATTATGGAATGGCTTGGAGAATGTAGTTAAAAATGCCAAGTCAATGTTTACATTTAAGAAAATGATCAAAACTGAATTGTTAAAAAAAATGAAGTAGCGTAATGTGTATTGTATTACCTGTAGTTAGAAAATTAGAAAGAGTTATTCATTTGTACTGTTACTGGAAGATTATTATTGTTTGAACTGATTGTTTGAAAAGAGAGGCAGATATAATAAGATTTTTTCTTCTTTCTGCTATCTTTCATTTTTAAAATATTTTGTACGTTATCATTTATAGGATTGTCTTGTTTTGTATTTTTTGTAAAAAAAAATGAACAAATTTAATAAACATAAACATAAACAGTCTACCGGTATGTTCGGCACACATACATTGAATATTCGGCTGAAACACCAGCTACAAACTGCGTCATGCAAAAGTGTTTTGGTTTAATATTAATGTACTTAACATTCTTTTACATAGATTTATTTTATTTTTATAAAAAGTTGTTTTATAAGCCTTGCAACAAAAAAAAAAGCTCTGTATAAAATAAAAACATTAAAAAAGGGCTTATCTCCTCCTCGTGAACTACTTCATCTATTTTTTTTGCAATAATGGAAAATAATTGAGCTACATTTAATGGCCTTAACACAACTTTATTCCCCTTGATTGTTTGGAGTAAACCTTTAATGTCCTGCTGCCACCACGACAAGGTAACAACCACCTCTGGCAAAATGTGGTATTAGTACCATTCAGGTCAAAGGTCACATGTAAACATTCAGCAAATAAACAAAATACAGTGTTCACTTAAAACTTTTGACTCAATAAGCTCTTTCATGAAACAGCTCTGCAAAATGGCCGCACAGACAAGTCTGTCCTTCTGCTCCCTTTGGCTGATCATGAATCACAGATGAAGCCGGCCACTTCCCGTACAAATGTGAGCTTTCATACAGTGCAGAATCAACAGAGGCATGGAGAGAAACTCAGCTGGGTTGAAGTGGAGCGGGACGCATAAAACGAGATGGACGTCCGCCTTGTGTCAATTACAAATTTTAATAAATTAACTCACTTTATTTTTGTAGTCAATTCTTTTTTAAGCCAACAACAGTTTCTGTGCGTTAGTAAAATTCTCTGTAATAATAGTGTGAATGCTCAGAAAGCAACTACTGACCTCATTTTACATCCTTCAAATCTTTAGATGTGTTTACAACCTTTTACTGCTCCTTTCACATTTTGTTCTGCTTCAGCTTCTTTCAGCTGCCTTGTGTAAATTTAAATATAGTTTCAGCTACATGCAGCTTTTTCCAGCTGTTTTGTGTTCCTTTCAGATTATTCCTGCGTTTCAGCTTTTTCTATTATTTCAGTTATTATTTAGCTATTTTATGCTAATTTAACCTTTTTTGAATTAATTCCACATTTTTTGCACTCATTTCAACTTTTTACAGCACAATTCAGCAAAAAACGTGCTCTCTCCACTTTTTCCTGATAATTTAAGCTTCTTTCTGCTTTTTAGCTGCTTCAGCTGTTTTTCTATTTTATTTCTAATTTAATATTTTTTCAGATAATTTCCACTTTTTGTGCTAATTTTTGCTTTTTTCATCCTAATTGGGTAAACATGTGTTCTTTCTGCTTTCTTATGCTAATTTAAGCTTCTTCTACATTTTCAGGTACCTTTTAGCTCATTTTAGCTGTTTTCAGATAAAGCCACGTTTTTCATGGTAATTTATGCTACTTTCAACCTAATTAACTTATTTCTGCTAATATCAGCTTGTTATGCCCCTTTCAGCTTATTTCTGCTAGTTTCAATTATTTAAGCTACTACAGTATTTAGCTGCTTTTATGCAAATCTTAGCTTTCTCAGCTAATTCCACATTTTTGGCACTCATTTCAACTTTTGTCAGTCTAATAGAACAAAAAATGTGCTCTCTCCACTTCCTTCTGGTAATTTAAGCTTCTTTCTGCCTTTTTTTAGCTGCTTTTCAGCTGTGTTTTATTTCTAATTTAAGCTTCTTTTTTTTTCTTCAGATAATTTCCACTTTTTTGTGCTCATTTTTCTTTCTTTCAGCCTAATTGGGCAACCGTTATTTCTGCTTTCTTATGATGATTTAAGCTTTTCTACCTTTTCAGCTACCTTTTAGCTAAAAGCTGTTTTTAGATAAATCCACATTTTTCATGATTTCTGCTATTTTCAGCTTAATTAAAAAATTTCTGCCAGTTTCAGCTTGTTATGTTTCTTAAGCTTATTTCTACTAGTTTCAGTTACTGTATTTCAGCTATACTATTTATCTGCTTTTATGCAAATTTTAGCCTTTTCCGCTAATTCTACATAAATATAGTTTCAGCTACATTCAGCTTTTTCCAGCTGTTTTGTGTTCCTTTCAGATTATTCCTGCAAGTTTCAGCTTTTTCTATTATTTCAGTTATTATTTAGCTATTTTATGCTAATTTAACCTTTTTTGAAGTAATTCCACATTTTTTGCACTCATTTAAACTTTTTACAGCACAATTCAGCAAAAATGTGCTCTCTCCACTTCCTTCTGGTAATTTAAGCTTCTTTCTGCATTTTCAGCTACTTTTCAGTTTGCTTTTTTGTGCTAATTTCAGAATTTTTGTCTAATTTCCTAATTTTTGTGCTGATTTCTGCTTATTTAAACATAATTCAGCAAATGTGTGTCTGTTCCGCTTTCTTCTTATTACTTAGTTCTTCCATTCTATTGTTCTTCCATTTCAGCTACATTTCAGCATGTTCTTAGCTAATTTCAGCTGTTTTTCAACAAGTTATTCAGTAGTAAGCATTCACACTGCATTTTTGCAGGAAATTCAATTTCTCTACTTCTACTTGTTATTTAATCCCGTGAGCAGTCAGACGCACCCTAACGTCATCAGCTCATTATTTTACAGAGTCGCTGCACCACAGTTAACTTTTTCACATGCTGGCCGGACCGACCCTGTTACTACCTTGCTTGAAGGTAAAGTAGAAAACCGGGGGGAACTGTCTTCAACCCCCATCACCGACTCAGTCCATGCAGAGGAAACACTGAGGCGGCCAGAACATGTCAGACCCGGAGTGAGGCATCTTGTGAAAGTGTCTAATGTTGAATACGGTATATGCACAGATTTATATTAGAACTTCTATTCAGAAGTTAAATTTGCTTAGTGGTAGAACTGTTTTGTACAGACCATGTTGGGTGGGCTGGGCAACCTTTAATTTAGGAAACAAAAGAATTAACGCAAAGCCTCACAGCTTTCAAGTTCAAGAGTTCACTTATAATCAAACATCTGTATTTTAGCACTGGGGTTTATACACAGCATCAGCTGTTATTTGGAGCAGCTGTGGCTGAGTGGTTAGAGCAGTCATCCTCCAATGGGAGAGTTGGGGGTTCAAGTCCACCAGCAGTCACATGTTGGCAAGACACTGAACCCCTCATTGCCTCTGATGTGTGTCCCGTTGGTGTATGAATGTGACAAAGCACTGATTGGTCTCTGCAAAATAATTTGTTCAATTAGTCTTTGTAGAGGTTTAGTAGAGAGCTGTATGAATGTATGTGTGGGGAGGGCACAGATTGTGTTGTAAAGAGCTTTGAGTGTCTTGGTTAGATAGAAAGGAACTATATACAGTAACTACAGTCCATTTACCATTTATTTTTGATGTGCACATGCTCAGTGGCAGTTCTGTGTAATAAACTATATTACTCTGAACACAAGTTCTGTATGTTTTATTTATTTACAGTATATTCATGTCTACGCTGTAACACACAGAGGATTTTTGTCATGCACTTTTATTTTTATGTTAACTAAAATACATTTACTTGTTTTTCTTAATTAAAAAAAGTGTTTTTTGCCTAGGGGAGTTGTGCGGTAAAGTTAAATGAGGAAAAAAGTGAGAAAAAAACAAGTGTAAATATTTTAAAATACCAAAGCCCATTTTGTTTGCTTCTCAAATTTTTGTTCTACCTAAATGTAGTTTCTCAGTAGTTTATTGTTGTTTTGTTCTTGACCCACCATGAGGAAGGAGTATCCTATCCAGAGACTCCTCCAGCCGCGGGGACACATGGGGATGGACAGGCCCTGACTGTGGATCGCCACCGCCTGAGAGGGAGCCTCACACACTGAACACCTGGATTGTGAATTAAAGTCAAAGTCAAATTTATTTATAAAGCACATTTAAAACAGCAGCTGTTACCAAAAGTGCTTCAAAAAGCATCAAAAATAAAAACATAAAAACACAAACAGCAATGAGAAAACTATGAAATACTAAATCAAATCACACTGTGTTCAACATCAGTGAATACAGGTGTGTTTTCAGGAGAGATGTAAAAACAGGAAGTGAAGTGGCCTGTCTAATGTTGATGGGCAGATTGTTCCAAAGTTGAACCCCGATCCTCTCTGAGCTTCAGCCTGGTTTTTGGTACAACCAAAAGCAGCTGATCAGATGATCTTAGTGCCCGAGAAGGTTTGAAGGTTGAAGTAAGTCAGAGAGGTATGAGGGTGCAAGGCCATTAATGCACTTAAAGGTCAATAGGAGAACTTTTAAAATACATTCTGACACGCACAGGGAGCCAATGAAGGGAGGACAAAACTGATGAAATGTGCTCAAACCAACAAGTTCCTGTTAATAGCTTAAAGTGCATGCTTCATGTTAGTTTTTTGGGCAGAAAAATAATATTTAGAGGTAATACAGTAATTTTGATAATCCTCCCTGATTTCCAAATTAACAGCTTGGCCTTACAGCCACAATTCAGGAGGAAAACGCTGAACCTAAAAAAAAATGCGCGGTTTTGGAGTCACGTGACACGTGACGTAGGCGGAGGAGGCGACGTAGTCGGAAGTTGTTGTATTGTATTGAATTGTATTGAAGCGAAAGAGGTCCAATAATGGTTAATATTTGTGTGTGCGGGGGTTGTTTGAACTCCAGTTTGTCTGGACATCGTGTCCATCGATTTCCTGCACACAAAAAAAACAGCTTTCAGAGCTTGGGTGAGGTTTGTCCGGTTGAAAAGGCAGGATTTCACCAACAGAAGCGTCACTACCAACTCCGTGATTTGTCAGGAGGATTACGACAGCGACCTGAACGAACACAGGATTGACTTCAGAAGTAAGGACAAGAATATAATTTATTTATTTTTTGGTTGAAATTGTAGAAAGTGGTTCAGGAGCTATAAATTATGATATACACAGAGCTAAACCGAAGCTATCTCTACACAGTTGCGTCTTAAAAAATAAATAAAAAAATCGAATTTTATCTCAAATGTCTTCTACAGGTCATCAGTTGGTAAATAAAACCCATATAATTACACTCTTGCAGCAGAAAAAATATCAACCGAGTGGTTTTGGAGCTATAAATTACGAAATGCACAGAGCTAAAGCTATGCTAACTCGACCCGGTTGCGTCTTGAAAAATGAATAAAAAAACGAATTTTATCTCAAATGTCTTCTACAGGTCATCAGTTGGTAAATAAAAACCCATATAATTACTGTCTGGCAGCAGAAATAATATCAACCGAGGGGTTTAGAAAAAAATTGTTTAGGGAGCTAAAGATTAGGCTAATGTAGTTAAATCCATCAGTGGTGTAATTAATGCTGTATCTAGAAGTTATTTGGCTAGATAGTTGATGTAATAGTCAGAGATGACATACTTATGTCAAAACAACTTTACAATCTGTCGCCTCCTCCTGGTGCGATCCCATATCTTTCTTAGCTAAAGCACGAACGATCCCCTCTCGTGATGTCACTTCCGGTTTACCGCTGAGGGCGCTATTTTTAGACAGAGTAGCGAGGGAAGACAAAAAAAGGTTGTAGTAGCACATTTTATTTTGAGATATGAAACGTATTTTTGATGAAAATTGGAGTTTTAGACATGTTAGGTTGAAAAGGCAACTACATGTGTTTAAAGTGAAAGACGCACTTTAAATGGCTGAAGAGAGTCAAGATTTACAGGATCGGAGACAGCAGTAGAGCTAGGGCTAAACACATGGACTTCAGTTTTCTGACCATTTAAACTTGAAAAAACTGAAGCCATCCATGCCTTGATGTCATCAAGACAAGAACTGTTGGGTTTTAAGGGCAGATAAATCTGACAATCAACAGCATAACAGTGAAATGATAGACCATGTTTCCTCAGGATAGATCCCAGAGGGAGCAGATAAGAGTGAAAACAGAAGGGGTCCAAGAATCGAGCCCTGTAGGACCCCACAGGAAAAAAAAGGCACTGATACAGATACACCATTTCCAACCTTAACACAGAAAATCCTGTTACTTAATTAGTTAAAAACAATGAATATCTCATCAAATCTGTACGCGACTGATGCAGCATTCAGGTGGGAACAAGGTGACTCTGTCAATTACCTGCTGATGTACGGTCGTATATTCTCCTCGGCCACAGGCATCATGGGAATGGATTCGGATGTGGCGAGCCAGTAGGACTTGTCATTGCGGCTTGCGTAATAGCACGTCTCCGAGGGGTTACAGTAGAGGAAGGGGATGGTGCTGAACATCTGGAGGCATGAACCCGGCTGACCTGGAGAGACAGAGAAACCACAAAACTCTGGTACTTTGGATGAGGTTGTAGGGACACATCAAGGTTTTTCTACCATCAACTTTTATTCTTTTGATACTTTGAAAGTAAGACTGCAAGAAAACATGTCACAAAAAAATTGAACAACAAAATCTGTTATTGTAATTAATGGGACACCTGTTACTATGATCTCAGCAATGCTGAAAGGCCTTTTTTATGAGAACCTTTCCATTTGACCTTTGAAGTATAACATCTGAACGTTATGTGTATCTCTTCCTAAAATGGAGGATTCGTCCTACAGTCTCAGAGTGTGAGAAAGAATCACCCTATTGTTCCTCAAGGTCTCTTTGGTAGTAATGAATTTATGACACCACATTGCCCTCACACGTTCAAATTTATATATTTTTGAAGAATTTCATTTTCTGAGTTCTCCTGAACACAATTGAATGTTTTGCTATAAACTGCAACGAAATAACTTGTTTCCTTCTTTCTCAGCTCAGTACTCAGTTTAATAATGCAGTAGATGTAAAAAAAAAAACAACAACTGGTAATCAGAAGTTTCAACTGTTGTTTTTCACAAGTTCTAATGAAAATGTTCATGGATGAGTCAAACTGTTTAGAAGTCTTAAATGTTCTGCTGTTTATATTGAGTATTTGCCAAAGCAGAGTAAATTAGCATTTATTCTTAATATTGTTGGTAAAATTAAAATGGAGCATTAAAGGTAGGGTCTGCGATATTTGAACACTCTGGGACTTAGAAATATTTTCAGCGCAGAAAAGCATTCTGCTCCCTCCCCTCAGAGCCATATATGGCTCAGTCGGTGCTTCTGCTGAACTTGGGATCTGCTCCGCCCCCTGCTGCTATCTGCTCAGAGCCGCTGCGATATTCTGTGTTTATGTTAATAAAACCTTCTAATAAAATAAAATAAAACCATGGAGCGCTAGTCCTACAACACAAAATCCAGCAGAAATCATCAGAGGTTCACGAAGCAACGTTTGGACATGATTTAATTCGCTCGTGACTTCCTCATGTCTGTCAGCGCTGGTCTGGAATGTCTGGAATGCTCCACCTCCTCCTGTCTCTGCGCTCCGAATTTCTGTGTTTATATGATAATATAACTGTTTAAAAAATATAATAAAACCACGAATCACTCATCCAACAACACAAAAACCAGAAGAAATCAGCAGAGGTTCACGAAGCAACGTTGGACATGTTTTAATTCGCTCGTGAGTCGTGACAAATCCATTTCCTCATTCCTGTCAGTGAAGGATGAAGCGATCACTTGACTTTTGGCAAAAAAACTAAATAAAAGTCCAGCTCTGGGATAAAGAAGGGATATTTAATACATTTTGTGTCACATAAAAAACAGTCCTGCATCGCTTTGCAATCCTTTGAATGAGAACGAGCTGCGGCTGGGACAGGTGGGGGCGTGGGTTGGGGCGTGACAAACAACTCTGTTTTTATTGGCTGTCAGTGTCCTGGTCACTCTTGTGTTTTCAGTGTTTTTATAAATGCTGATAGAGAAGCAAGGGGACTATAGTTTTTTTCAGAGATTACTTTGTCTAACATCAGTCTGTCAATAGATAGTGACAGAGTGAAGAAATATGTTAAAAATATATTGTTTGAAAAGTTACAGACTACATTACAATGTTACATAACCCACCTTTAACCTGAAACAAAGGTCCACCCTTTCTGTTTTGATTGGATCAACCATCAATATTGTAACGTCCCTCTAAGTCTTCATAGATGATAATTTACTCTGTTTTTGAACCTCATAATTCACCACATTAAAGTTAAGAAGATAATTCCATAACCTCTTCTTGTGTTGTCAAGTTAAAGCCATTATTCATTCTTCAGCTGTACTCATCATTTTGATCACTTATATTTACCAATATCGAAAATAATCATCACAAAATGGTACTTTGAATCCATGCGTTGTTATTATATATGACATTTGAATTTAATACGAAAAGACCTCACTAGAACACGTAAACTTGAGACTGATTTTATATTTTTCTTGCTCTAGACTGGAAAGCAAGTGGTGCCCCTTTCAGAATAAAATTACTAATCAAAATCCAACAATCTGAGGACCCCTTCCTTTACAAGGCATATGCCCCTTGTGTTAAACTAAAATCAAATGACGTCTGAAAATGAATTAGAGACTCAAATCCTAATCAATTTTGTCAAAGAATGCGACTGCAATGAGACATATTTGACAAAAAAAAGCTCATTTCCCCACCGAGGTCTTGGTTGTGCGCCTTCTCCTGTCCCTCCACGTACAGCAGACTGTATCCATCCCACAGTTTGGCCATCCCCTGAGGACACATGGGAACCTGGGAGTTCTGGCTGTGCGTCACCAGAGTGTAGCCAACGCTGAAGCTGCGGCCGACGCCGCCTGGCAGACCGGGTCGGCCCGCTGCACCAGGGCGGCCTAAGAGGAAGAAAAAACATAGGAGACAGTGTTACATAAAATTAAGGAACCAAATGTTTTCAGTCAATTGATTTGTGCTAATATGAAATAATTCAACACAAAAACCCATATTGAAGAGCTGACAAATGGCAAATAAACAAATATATTTAGAATTGCATTTACGGTACTCTCATTTTATTTTATTACAGGGAACGTGATTTCGGGACATTTTATTTTATACTGGTGGAGCGAAAATGGTTTCAGCAGTTTGTATGATTAACTAAATATCTTATGAACTACTGAACACAATTTAATGAAACTTTTCAGAAAGTAATCAGTAGGTTGTCAAATACAAATGATTAGCATTTGAACACACTTTAATTCAAGATGGCCGCCACTAACCAACTGACCTCAAAAGACTAAAAATGGCTGTACGTATATCATCTAATTTTACAGATATTGAGCTAAGATTTGGTGTGATAGTAGCTGAGTATTCTCCTAAACAAATACTTTGAGCATAAAACATTACATAACGTATTTCCCTAAAACCTTGCCATAAACTGTTACAGTCAACCTTGTTTGTCTGTTAGCAAAATATGAACCACCAAATGGATCTTAATGAAACTTTCAGAAAGTAATCACTGGATGTATATATGCAACTATTTATCTTTTAGAGCCTCCCCAATTCAAAATGGCCGCTACAGCTAACTGATTTTAGCCGTTCTAGTAATAGTCATACCTCAATGAATTTTACAGATATGGAGCCAAATTTTGGTGTGATAGTAGCCAAAGTCTTCTACAACATGTACTGTATTTTGCATGCAAGGCACCAGGAGATGTTTCATCAAATGCCTCTGCAAAAACATGCACGTGACCCTTGCCAATTTTTATTTAGATGTATTAAACTCCTTAGATTTAAAGTAAATAGTTTTAGGTTCAGTCTGCAAAAGGTAAATAATTAAATATTTTTGTTGGACCAATAAAATTAGACAACATCAACTGAAGTTATGCAATTTAAAATAATGCAAATGTACTGTACTTTTAAACAACAATACAAAGTACTGTATACAGGTATACAGAATTCATGCATAAAAACATGTCTCTACAAAATTAAAACATAAGCCTCAACAAAAATTATTTCCACTACAAACGCAACAATATAAGAATATAAATATTCATGAATTTATTATTCAACCTATTTTAAGGAAAACTGGGTGTTGATGCTTAGACGAGGTGTTGAAACAAACAAACAAACAAACAAACAAACAAACAAACAAACAAACAAACAAACAAACAGTACTGACCTTGTTGTCCAGTACGTCCAGGGAAACCAGGAGGTCCAGCATCACCAAGTGGCCCAGAAGGTCCAGCTGAACCAAGTCTGCCAAGGCTGCCCGGAAAGCCAGGACCACCCTTGGGACCTGCAACAGGACAGTGTTTACCTCAATGTCAATAAAGGTGCATACTAATATTTACACACACATATTCCACCTATTATCATTTTCTTTTAGCCCTCTTAGTGGTTTAAGGGGTAGTTCAGATCTTTTATTGTGACAGTCTGTGAAAAAGGTATGAACATTTAGTGTCTTACCTGGTCTAGATAGCTCTTTGAATGACCTCAGTTTGGAGATAAACGTTTAATTTAAACTCACAAACTAAAAGCTAATTCAAGTTGGGTCAAGACCAAAATGAATCGCTGCCACCCTGAAACAAATCAAACCTCAAAACTTTCACAATCATTCAATTTTTTTTCTTTACCTTTACATCTTTTATTTTTGTAGTTTTTTACATAAATTGCTGTGGATATTCGTAAGAGCAAATTGTGGCAGCAGCTAGCTGTAGCACTTGGATTGCAGTTTGGGACACTTAAGTTTTCTTAAATAATGCTCATATGACCCACCATAAAATATTTGAGTTTGTGGTTTTTAAGGCGACACTACGGAAGGGTATTGCTGTCAACCAGGAAATAATAATTTTTGAAATTATATTGTACAAACGTGATAAGTATGTTGTACAAACGTGATATTATATTGTACAAACGTGATAAGTAGTAAAAACGTGATAAGTATGTAGTAAAAACGTGATAAGTATGTAGTAAAAACGTGATAAGTATATTGTACAAATGTGATAACATCATATTGTACAAATGTGATAACATCATATCACGTTTTTACGACATATTTATCACATTTTTACGACATACTTATCACATTTTTATGACATACAGGTAGTCCCCGAATTACGAGCGCTCTGATCTGCGAGGTCCCAGACTTACGAGCTGCGAATTTTTGGAAAAAACGAAAAAAATACTGAGTTTTCATGTGTTTTTTCACTACAGTTAGTTAGTTAAGCATATAAACACACGTTTCCGATCATTTTTATGCACTCAAAAGTAGTTTTTAGATGAAAATAGAGTGTTTTTAGTCGCGCTAGCGAAAACCGTTCCAATTTACGAGCGGATTTCCGGATTTACGAGAGAAATGGCGGCCGTTCCAAATTACGAGATTTCCGGTTTACGAGCGCCTCGTTGTAACGGATCTCGCTCGTAAATCGGGGAGTACCTGTACTTATCACGTTTTTACTACATACTTATCACGTTTTTACTACACACTTATCACATTTTTACTACATACTTATCACATTTCTACTACATACTTATCACGTTTATACAATATAATATCACGTTTGTACAACATACTTATCACGTTTGTACAATAGACTATCACATTTGTACAATATACTTATCACGTTTGTACAATATAATTAAAAATATATATTTCCTGGTTTTACAGCAATACCCTTCCGTACAACACCCATTCTGTTTGGTCTTGAACCAATTTGGACTAGTCATTTACTCATCAATCTGAGGTTGTCCAAAGAGCTATCTATAAACAAACAAACAAACAAACAAACAAACAAAAAATAATCAACAGATTTAAACAATACCTAAAAAGACACAAAATTAGCAACACTGCACCTTGAAGAGCGTTTTCCATTTGCACAAAACTAGTTTCTATAAACGACTTGGCATATTCAAACCTTTACTTGCAGCAATTACTCAAACTTTAACAATTTAAAAGGTAATTTTCATTTGTTATAAGAGCAAAATGTAGGTTTGTGTGGGTTGCTTCGAAACAAACAAATAAAGAATAAGTCCAACAACTGGGGGGTTGGGATAAAAGTGGTAGGTGAAGTCCGATCATTGAAGTAGAAGGAAGTAACTTTTGATTGCTATGAACACCGACCTGGACGTCCAGAAAAACTGGGCAGACCGGGCTCTCCAGGGCGACCCGGTGCTCCAGTTGCACCAGGAAGACCCTCATCTCCGAAAAATCGTTCAAAGTCCTCAGGCTTTACTGGTATCACGATTCCAGGAGGACCCTTTGGTCCAGGTCTCCCTGAAGAGGAGGGAATGGAGATTAAGGGGAGGGACTGTTGGTGTGTGTGTGTGTGTGTGTGTGTGTGTGTGCGTGCGTGCGCGGGGGCATTTAACACTCATTTACAGTATTTTAATCCACAGAGAGACCTCCTACCGTGTTGTCCTGGGCGTCCTTTAAACCCAGAGCTGCCTGGATCTCCAGGCTGACCCTTGGAACCAGGACGTCCATCGAAGCCACTCTCACCAAGAGGTCCTGAAAAGAAAAATTATACATTTTATTTATTTTTGTTGCAGTTTTTTTTAAATAAGATTTTCTAAACCCTTCACCTTTGAAACCAGAGTTTCCTGGGATTCCAGGATTTCCACGGAATCCTGTCTCTCCCTTCATGCCAGGGGTTCCTGGGAAGCCTGGGAGTCCTGGGTCACCTGTGTTCCCCTGCTGTGTGCCTGGACCAGGTGGTCCGGGAGGACCTGGGGGACCCTGAAAACCTGCAGCAGAGAGGAGAGTGTGACAAAGTGAAAGTGGAGGACTGATAGCGGAGAACCGGACCGTAGAATTGTATTTACCAGGATTTCCATCCAATCCGGGAAGGCCGGGGTCTCCCGCAGGCCCAGGAAAGAATGACTCTGCTGGTTTACCAGGGGGTCCAGGCAGTCCAGAGAACCCACCTAGACCAGGAGCACCTTATACACAAAAGAACCAAATATTTCTGTAACCAGAAATTCATTTTAATGACAATTTCTTTTTAGAAATCCAACCCACCTGGTTCTCCTTTCTGTCCCTTTGAGCCAGGGAACCCTGGTACTCCAGGGTAGGTCACACCTCTTTCTCCCTTCAACCCAGGACTACCAGGGACCCCAGGGAGACCACCTATAACCGCACCTGAAGAAAAACATGACACACATTTGAAAAGGTTCATCTTTATATTTCCTCTTCTGTCTCTGTTGCATTTGGACACCTGCACCTGAAAACAATTTATGCTAAAGCCCCAAATGTCCAGGTCAAAAACATTCTTCCAAAGATAGACCATGATTACCATATTTGTCAGACTATAAGGCGCACCTCAAATCCTTTAATTTTCTCAAAAATTGACAGTGAACCTTATAATCCAGTGCTCAGTATTAATTCTGGTTGTGCTTACTGACCTCAAACCGATTTTATGTGGTAAAACTGATCAATGTTGAGAGTTATTGTGAATGAGTTGAATAACTTTTGACTTATCTGACTGTTTTGTTTCGCTTAATGCACCTTTTAGTCCGAAAATACAGTATTAAAAAGAACTTGGTCCAATTGTGCCTACCTTCATTTTAAAATTGTACTGCAAGATGTTTTTTGTAGTTAGACATAAACAAGAGACAAGAATACTAAAAAATACACTAAGGTTGGCGAACTCAGAAGCAACAGATGACTTATCCAACATGATCCTTGCCTTTGGTTCCTGGAAGCCCTTTGGGACCAGCAAGGCCATTAAGTCCATCCAAACCAGAAGCTCCAGGAAAACCTGGACAAACAACATTGTGAGAACATCTGTGGACCTGTTGTTTCAAAACATCTTCCGTGGACTCAAATATGAATTTTTTTTATGGTTTATCATACCTTTGATTCCTGGAACCCCAGGAGTCCCAGTTGGACCAGGAAACCCATCTGATCCTCTTCTTCCTGGGAATCCTGGCTGACCACGTTGCCCAGGAAACCCAGGCGAGCCTATAGAAAATAAGGTCTCACGCATGATTGTGCTGCTTAGAAGGAAACCGCTCAAAATCAGCTTCATCACTTAGTCTTTGTTTGTTTCTCACCAATTAGTCCAGTCCGTCCGATTTGGCCAGGAGCACCTTTTGCTCCAAAGTAACCCTGACTTCCTGGAACGCCGCTGTCCCCAGGCCTGCCCTCGTTGCCTGGAGCACCTACAAAAAGACAAACAAATTTCACCACATAGGTAAAACATTTTTGCACCTCATTTTTCACCTAAATTAAAATGTGGTTTTATGTTGTCCAGCGAAGCAGCATGACCCAACTAGATCCTATCAGAATACACAATCAACATCAAAATACACTGAGATAAATATTGTTTAAAAAGCTGGAAACAATGTGGTAGTGATGTAATAAAATGCCAGATTGTATTGACTGGGGCAGCATGGTGGTGCAGTTGGTAGCGCTGTTGTCTTTCGGCAAGCAAGTTGCCGGTTCAAATCCCGGCCAAGGGTTTTTCTGGGTGGAGTTTGCATGTTCTCTCCGTGCTTGCGTGGGTTTTTCCCAGGTACTCCAGTTTCCTCCCACAGACAAAAACATGCATGTTAGACTGATTGGTAACTCTAAATTGTCTCTAGGTGCGAGTGAGAGAGTGAATGGTTGTTTGTCTCATTTGTCTCTATTGCCTCTTTTACATTGGTACCATTAGTACCGGTACAACATGGTTCGACTCGGCATGAGTTGTGTTTCCATTATACTTTCACCAGCAGACCAGCTGTCCGGCAGTGACCAGCGGAGCTCGGAGCCCACCCGAGCCTTGGTCTTGCACGCTCTTGCTGGTCGCAATCACGGGGGATCTTCCGTGGTGACTGGCAGAGCTTGGAGTTGGGGAAATAACACTCTGCCTGCCTGAGGGGGCTCCGAGGCTCCGGTGGAGAGAACCGGCGGAGCTCCATCTAGCTCGCTCTGAATTTTGTTGTTGGCCACAAAGCACAAAAAAAAACGCCTGCACTTCAGTATTAGACCACGGTGTTGTCATTATTGTTTTTAAAATCTTTAAAATAGGTCCAGTTGCTCCTTGAGTTAAGTTACTGGAAATGACGGATCGGGTTGCTGTGAAAGTTTCTCAAACAACCAGTGACCCCACCCCCTGACCAATCAGTGACTAACAGTGTTCTGACGTCACATTTTAGGGCCAGTTCGGCTCGCTTGGAACCCCCGAGTAATGGGTACTGAAAAAGGGACTTGTTCTACAAACTGTTGCTAGTGGATAAGCCTTGGAACTGTGCTGAGTTGAACCGTGCTGTACCTTTACAAATGGAAAAGGGCCATATGTGTCCTTGTGATGGACTGGAGACCTGTCCAGGGTGTTCCCTGACTCTTGCACAGTGGTTGCTGGATATGAGCTCCAGTGACCCCCGCGACCCAAAAAGGAAGAAGCAGGTAAAGCAGGTAATGCTATTGTTTCCCTTTAAAAAAATAAATCCTCCACCATAATGGAAGGTGTCCAGCTAACTGATATTTGTAAAAACAATAATAGTTAAAATTCTGTCAATTTTACACTTAGGCCCTGTACACACGTAGCCTGGTGTTTGAAAAACGAATATCTGCGCAAAAAAATATCTCTGTACATACATGTTCGGATATTTAAAATGTTCGTCTACATGTACCCGTCTATTTTCACCACATGAGCGTTGTAATGAATATGCTGAACCCATAGGTGGCAGTGTAGTGCTGTCACAACCCTTCAAAGCAAACCACAACTTCCTGTTATTTATTTATTTTCGTTCGTTTGTGTGGACAGACCGCGAGGTTAAACTACTATTAAATATTGTGTTGGAGTACAAAGTTAATAAAACGCAGGAAAATGCCGACTGGGAATCATGTCAGAGCAGGTATGTTGACTTTTTAGTGCTTTTTTTTGCCGATCATTATGTGAAGTCAGCGCACAGCAGCTGGAGCAGAAACCTCCGGTTCTGAAAGTCCACACGCAAATTGGAACGCAGAGAATTCTCAAATCTCCACTTTGGTTGGAGTTTTTTAATTATTCGTTTATAGTTGCATCAACCGGAGTTCACGTGTGGATGAAAGGCCAAACCGCATGATAAACTGTTCGGTTTTACTGATATCCGGCTACGTGTGTACAGGGCCTTATTTAGCAAAAACTTGTCTCACATATCCAAGCACTGAGAAAACACCCCAGATGTTTGTTTAAAGTTTTGCCATGCTGGGCAGTGAGTGATATTGTTTTGGTCAGACTTGTATTAATTCAGAAGTTGTCACTAGGAGCAAACGTTTGCAATTCTGAAAGGAATGTCACTTCATAAATGGTTTTATCAAAACAAGGCATCTTACCTGGTAAACCGGAATCTCCAGGCGGGCCTTTAGGCCCTGGTGTTCCAGGAAACCCAAAAGCTTCTCCAGGTGGACCTATGCAACAAAGCAAGTCAGGGTTGAGCTGCAGATGTGACATGGAAAATGTCTTGATTTTGTCTTTCTTGCTCACCTTTGAGACCAGGTCGCCCAGGTTCTCCAGGATTACCAGGGAACCCTGGTGCACCGTAATCCCCCTGAAAAACCCATCAGAACTTCAGTCCCGCCACTTAAATATGTTGTGTGTTTATGTGTGTGTATTTTCTCACAGTTGGTCCCGGCATGCCAGGAAATCCCATGATTCCAAAGTCTCCCTTTGGGCCAGAGAAGCCTGGACGTCCAGGTAGCCCGGCGAACCCTGGTTCTCCAGGCTGCCCTTTTGTCTGATCTGGAAAACCAGGAAGTCCAGGACGACCGTCTCGACCAGGCTGACCCGGCAGACCTTTGTCACCTGTATCAGATTAAGAAAATTCATTCATACAACAAAATACATCAATACTTTAAATAATCAACACAGCAACAACAGACAAGTGATGTAATAAAGATAAATTTACAACCATGAGCTTCATACAAACTGAGGATGAATATCATTTGATCACAACTGTTCAAAAATTATCATTTTAGGAGTTTACTGCTCAGCTGCTTAGATTAAACACTGCATTACTGTTTTAACCAGAAAGTAGAAAATGCCCTATGTACAGCAAATTCCACTTTATACAGCAATTATAGCAATGGTTGACACATGGCTGCCCTGCAAGTCAATAAGAATGAAGTGGAGGAAGGGCTTGGGAGGGGCGGAGGCACCCACCTACAATGTATCGGGGTTATGTGTTAGGGTATCAATCAGTTCGGTAATGTTTTTAAAATGGGGTCTTTTTGAGACTTAGTCATTCTGACAGCTTATTCAAAAGTGTAAAATTGTACACTACTGTAATTTCTGGACTATAAGCTGCTACTTTCTCCACACACTTTGAACACCATGGTTTATATATAATATATATATACATATATATACATATATATATATATATATATATATATATATATATATATATATATATATATATATATATATATATACAGGGAACCCCCGTGTTACGAACGAGATCGGGACCTAAGAACGGTTCGCAGCTCGATCCGTTCGTAGGTAGGGGGTGAAAATTATATTTAAAAAAAAAAATTATTCATTCATTCATTCATTCAACCTTTATTTATCATGCTAACGGAGCGCGCGCACACATTTAAGCATGTAAAGTAGTGTACTGTAATGTTAAACATTGCTATTCACATTTACAGAATAAATAAAAATATATTTTCTTACTTTGAGATGGTCAAAGCCGACATCTTAGGTTGCCATGCGTTGATTGTTGTCGGGCCGAGCAGCGCGCCACCGCAGCTGCTCCAGGCCTGTGTTAGCTAGCTGGCTAGCTTCTGCTAGCCAAGCCATGAGCTAGTGTTGGAGCGGCGGCGCGATCAATCTGCAGCTCCTGCTCCAGCCGCTGCTCCAGCCTGAGACGTCCACAGAGCTATTCCAGCTAGTAATTAATCCACATGATGCGATCCTGGTCACCAGTGTTCAAAAGGCCGGCTCCCGTGTTAGCTCCAGTGTTAGCTCTGGAGCTAGCCAGGCCGGAGGTGTAGCCAGGCCGGCTGGAGGTGTTCGCACGGCGGCCTGGCACGATCGGCGATAAATCCGCTCCTGCCTGAGACATCCACAAAGTTCACAGAGACGTTTCCAGCTAGTAATTAATCCATATGAAGCCATCCTGGTCACCAGTCTTCGTCCAGCTCTCGGCAGCTAACCTAAGATGGCGTCCGGTCCGGTGTTCTACATTAATTTGTGACCGGAGACCCCAGTGACTGAACCTTAAATAGCGTCCGGTGTTCTACATTAATTTGTGACCGTGTAAACTGAAGACCTACTTCCTGTTTCCCAAAATTGCTCAAAAATTGCTCAAAAATGATCAGAAATGATCTTTTTTATCATAATTATTATTTATAAAGCCTTTAAAACAACCAGAGCTGCAACAAAGTGATGTACACATGAAATTAAGAACATTTAAACACAAAAAAAAAAAAAAAAATATATATATATATATTTTTTTTTTAATTCATATTTTTATTAAATATGATATGTTCGTAAGTCCCGTGGTTCGCAGGTCGATGGGGTCGTAGGTCGGGGGTTACCTGTATATATATATATATATATATATATATATATATATATATATATATATATATATATATATATATATATGTATATATATATAT
>JBBPBX010006779.1:41010-62407 GCA_038048925.1 Garcialebias charrua
ATAGATAGATAGATAGATAGATAGATAGATAGATAGATAGATAGATAGATAGATAGATAGATAGATAGATAGATAGATAGATAGATAGATAGATAGATACTGTATATATGCACATATATATATATATATATAGCACAGGAGGAATGAAGATAGTGATCAATGAATTTACCTTATGGCTGCTTTATTTTTTTAACCATCTGTGTTACAGGCACTATACCACCTCACTGAACAACTATCGACCAATCTCTAAACTCTGCATTTCAGAAAAGGTTCTAGAAAAACTGATAAACTCTCAGATCAAAAATTATCTGGACTCATTTAACATCTTACCTCTCCATCAATCTGGTTTCAGGAAAAAACACAGCACAACGACTGCTTCTCTGAAGGTTCTTAATGACGTTGTTGAAGCATTGGATGCTAAGGATTATTGTGCTGCACTTTTCTTAGACCTGTCTAAAGCTTTTGACACTGTGGATCATAACATCTTGTGTCATAAGCTCTCAGAAATCGGTTTCTCAGATCACACCATTGGTTGGTTTTCTAACTATCTTTCCGATCGGAGGCAATGTGTTCAACATAACGGTACTTCTTCCAGTTATTTAACAGTCAACAATGGTGTACCACAAGGCTCAGTCTTAGGACAAACCCTCTTTACAATCTACATAGCTAATGTAGGTCAGAGCATCCCTGATGCATCCTTACATTTCTACGCTGATGATACAGTTGTTTACTGCCGAGCTAAAACAGTAGCTAAGGATTTTCAGTTTTTGCAATCCACTTTTGATATCATTCAGTCAGATTTGTTCCATCTCAAACTTGTCCTAAATGCTGATAAAACCAAAGGGATGTTTTTTTTTTCAAATAGGAAGTCGGTCCCAGCAGATCTTCCTCCGATTTTATCCTCAAATGATGTTCCTATTGAGTTTGTTGAGTCCTATAAATATTTGTATCCTGGTCGATTCACATCTCTCTTTTAAACTCCACGTGGAAAATCTAGTAAAGAAACTGAAAGTTAAACTGGGTTTCTTTTTCAGAAACAGATCCTGTCTAACTCTGAATGCTAGGAAACGCCTTGTAACTGTGACTTTCCTTCCCTCCATCGATTACGGTGACATTCTCTACATGAATGCTCCTACAAGCACCCTGCAGATGTTGGATGTTGTCTATCATGTTTTATCTCCGCTCTCGACAAGGCAAGTCGCATATCTTTCTGCTCCTTCCTTCCCTAAGTTTTTTTCCTCCTCCCTGCTTGCTTTTTGTCTCGTCTGACACTTCAGCGCTCACTCGAACCAATTTGCGATGGAATTAGTAAATTGGGCTGTTTCTTCAATAGATAAGATTTTTTCCACGAAGCGGACCGTGCCAGGAGAAGCGGTCTGCCCCTCTGACACACACGCGGCTGGATACATGATGGACTCATGGGGACAGTGGCAGCCTATGTGTTTGACCGTCTTGAGTGTCGAAGACGTGGAAGATTTGTGGATTATTGGACTATTAGTAGCAGCTGCTCTTTTTTTTGGCATCGGAGGGACTGTCTGCTACCTGAAGCTGAGGAGGGCTTCGGCGGCTATCAGCGCGCTGGCGAAACTCCCTGATCAGCATGATTCTCTGATCCGGGCCGTGAGCAACTCATCCCAGCTGTTGTATGAGCTCAATCGCACGTTGGGTGCGTCGGTGGACTACCGGGGACCTGCTGGGCGTTTTGGAACTCGTTTACAGCCGCCTGGGTCCCAACTGGGCATGGATGGGGGTTCATAGACCGGAACCTCATATGATTTGGAATTTTGGCTCTGAAACAGCGTCTGGACTTGGAGGCTGCAGTGAAAAAGAACACTGTGGTCTGAATTGGAATAAACAAAAAGACTATCTAATCTGGTTTCTGCACACGTCCTTGAAAAGAGGCCTGTTTGGAAACTTTCTCCTGGAGCGTAGAGTTGAAGTGCCCTTGCTGACCTCCCTCACCCGCACCCCCCAGAGATCTCTGTGTGTGGCTCGGATGACGCCCAGCTGAACAAACTGCTGAACTGTGTTCTTTGAAGTTACTCACAGACTAAATATCTCCTTGCCTGTCGTCAAAACTGCAACAATGTCTCGTGTGACTGTGCTTTCGCTGATAGAGTTTTTGAGACTTTATCATGGAGTGTCCTCAGGCAATCTTTGATAAATTCTTTTTTTGAATATCACAAATGATACCTACTGTGCTTTTCCTTTTTCCATATCTGTTTTGCTCTTCATCCATGATGGATGAGAGATGGCCGCGCTGACGAACATGCGTGTTTTGAACATGCGTGTTTTGAATTGCAGCAGCTTAACATTCTCTGACCTCTGGATGACTGTGTTTACATGATCACGTTGTATTGGTTTACTGGTGCAATGTTAATAAAAAATCTCTTATCTTATCTCTTATCTCTTATCTCTTATTATGGTGCACTAAGATTCATAACTGGCTGTGATTATCGTACCCACCACTGCACCCTGTATTCACTGGTTAACTGGACATCATTAACCTCACGCAGACTCTTCCACTGGTACATTTTCATCTTTAAATCACTTCTTGGTCTGCTGCCCTCATACATCTCCTCCTACATGTCTTTGCGTGAGTGCAGCTACAGTGTGCGCTCTCAGGACATGATTACCTGCAGTGTTCCGTCAGTGAGGACTGAACTTGGAAAAAGGGCCTTCTCCTATTCTGCTCCTGCTTCCTGGAATATCTTACAAAAAGACTTAAAGCTCTCGGCCTTGACCTCTCTAAATGGTTTTAAGAATCTGTTGGAATCCTGGCAAAAACCAATGCAGATATGTTCCTGTCTTTGATTTTATACATCTACCTTATAATGTTTTGCTAGTTTTTGATACTTTGTTTAAAAAAAAAATTCTGTATTTCTGTATTTCTCTCTTATGTTTTTCTATTGTTTATTGTTTAAGGAAATTCTACCATTGCTGTTCATCATTCTTTAGTTTGTAGCAGGTCGCTCTTGTAAGTGAGTCCACGAGGCTCAATGAGATTTAACTGACTAAATAAAGGTTGAATGAATATACAGAAAAAAATCCCAAAAACATTTACTATATGTATTTGTGTATGTTACCGGTACATATCTGTAAAGTTTGAAAAATATTTTTGTAAATATCTCATAGTACAACGTGGACACCTGTGGCTTATACACAAGTGTGGCCTGTATTATTTTTATGTTTAAATTTAGTGGGCATGGCTTATATTCAGGTGTGCTCAATAGTTCGAAAATTACAATACTGTACTTGGTAATTGCACATCCCCCAACTTCTTCTTTATTTGGAATGAGCTTATTTTATATTTGTAAAACTGCCTAACATTTGATTTGTCCTATGAAGTCATTTTTCCCTCATCTAACATCCTTGCATAGGGGCTTGGAAAAAATGACCCAAATTTTTAATTTATAAAACAAAATAAAATAATTTAGTTACACAATAATAAAAAAAACATGGTAAATGATAAGCATCACAAATATTGAATATAAAGAAATAAAAATGACAGAACATATAATAAAAAGAAACATGGCTTTCAGAAGTCAGTAGAACAAAACAGGTTAAAACATAAACATCTAAAATAAAATGTCTCATGCTATTAAAATTATATATTACCCCAAATTCACATATTCCCTTAAACACTAACCTCTTGACATCAGTCTTGAAAGCTGAGAGGCTTCACATGTGTAATAATAATAATAACAATAACAACAATAATAATAATAATAATAAATATGAATGTTGTTTTATTTTACTTTTGTTTACTCCTGATATGTAGGACCAAGTAAATATTGGAATTTCCAAATTCAGAAAACAAAAGTCAACATGGAAAAGATTGTTTTGTGGTAAGAATACTGATTACCAGTTTTTAGTTTTCATTTCAGTTAATAACAAATAATTAGAAAACAAAGTTATTTTTACTACCTCTGGGTCCCGTGAAGCCCTGAAGGCCTACAAAACCAGGTTCTCCTCGATCACCTTTCAGCAAGATCCCTGATGGAGCAGGCACGCCAGGTGGACCTGGAGATCCTCTGTCCCCTATGAAAGTAAAAACATGCCCATGTTTGTGTAACTCTCCTTCAGTGTGAGTCCTTGCGATGTGGTCATCAAAAACTGCAGTTCTGAACATTGATCTTAATCTGAAGGTTCACAAACTTCATTGTGTTCAGAAGTTTACCTTTCGGTCCGAAGACTGTAGACCTCCCGGGTGATCCATCTCTACCAGGCTCGCCAGGCTGTCCTTTCACTCCAGAAAATCCTGGAAGTCCTGCACGACCAGGTAGACCAGGGAAGCCCATCAGTCCTGGCAAACCTCGTTCACCTGTGGAAATGACCAGCATCAGAACAATCAGTGGAATGAGATGACAGTGGATCCTGTTATTCTTATGACTCCTTAACACTAAAATTGCTCCGCTGAAAAATAATCAATCAGAGGAAGCTGCTCCTAGGTTCATAAGACATAAAAACCTAGATGACCCTTAATTTTCTGCTTTTAAACTCAGACAAAACAGAGTATTGGTTTTATATATATATATATATATATATATATATATATATATATATATATATATATATATATACCGTATTCTCCGGCGTATAAGTCGCACCTTTTTGCCTACATTTCTAAGCCCTGCGACTTATAGGCCGGTGCGACTTATACGTCGATTTTTCCAATATTTTGGTCATAATTTGACTTTGGTCAAAAACTCCAAAAATGGTGCAGTACCAGTTTCGGCCGCTATGGGCGCTAAGAAACCCTTTACAGTACCTACACTGTTGACATCTGCCTGGTCCAAAAATGGTGCAGTGACACAGAAGATGAAGACTTCAATGGTTTTGAATAAATAAATAAAAACCATAAAATAAATACAGTATCTGTTTCTGTCATCATTTTAAACTGAGACACGTTTTTTACTGTAATGTCAGCTAATAAAAATATATTTTTATGTGTTTATCTTTAAAGATAAATGATGAAAGACACAAAATATACAAAAATTATGTTCATTTATTAATGAAAAGTTCAACTAAGACACATCAAACAAAATACTGTAGTTTTTATGTGATAATCTTGTCAAAAGTCCTTCCAAACAATTTGGCAGCCAGTCCAAAATAATGTTCATTTATTAATGAAAAGTTCAACTAAGACACATCAAACAAAATACTGTAGTTTTTATGTGATAATCTTGTCAAAAGTCCTTCCAAACAATTTGGCAGCCAGTCCAAAATAATGTTAATTTATTAATGAAAAGTTCAACTAAGACACATCAAACAAAATACTGTAGTTTTTATGTGATAATCTTGTCAAAAGTCCTTCCAAACAATTTGGCAGCCAGTCCAAAATAATGTTCATTTATTAATGAAAAGTTCAACTAAGACACATCAAACAAAATACTGTAGTTTTTATGTGATAATCTTGTCAAAAGTCCTTCCAAACAATTTGGCAGCCAGTCCATTTTGGGCAAAACACCAGTTCACGTGAGGTGCGACCTATAGGCCGGTGCGACTTATAGGCCGGTGCGACTTATACGTTGATTTTTCCATTTAATTGGGCATAATTAGGTTGGTGCGACTTATACTCCGGTGCGACTTATACGCCGACGAATACGGTATATATATATATATATATATATATATATATATATATATATATATATATATATATATATATATATATATATATATATATATATATATATATATATATATTAGTGCATTAACAGAATACCCGAGTTTTCGACAGCTCGAGTGCTTTGACTTCTATCGAGGCTTTTTTGTCCACCTCGAGTACCCGTAGTGACGTCATCACATCACATTTCACAGCGTGCGAGGTAGCTTTTAGCTTTTAGTAGACGCCACAAAATGGATTCCTTTGTGCGCACGGATGTAAATGGAGCAGGCAGTCTTGTCAAAAAGGTAAAACAGTTTTTAATTTATAAAATGCGCTATTTCCTGTTGATTTTCTGTTCTCTGACCACCGTAGATTGTGACTGGCAGCAGGTGGCGGTGTTGCATTGCAGGCCACATATATAACACGGCAGCTTCCTCTCTCGTTTCACAAACAAAAGCAACATATTAATCTCTCTAGACCTATTAAAAAAACCTATAAACACATTAATCTCTAAAAGTAAACCTAAATTGCACAGCACTTCAGGCTGTGGTGCGGTGTTGCCCCATTTGTTTTTCAGTTTCGGTTTCAGCGCCGCACGGTATACTTTCACTTTTAATATTAATAATAATAACTAATAGTTTTGTTTTTCCTGTGACTTATCTGCAGTATGATAAATGATAGGAGCATAATAAATGCTCCCAATGTTTTGTTGGTCTTTTTTTTCTTTTTGTAAAGACGGTTTTTATGCATTTATATTTATTTATTTATTTTGCATCATAAGACACTGTGACGTCATCGGCTACTCGAGCGTCGTTCGAGTTTTTTTATGTTAAGGTCGAGGTTAAAAATTATGTACTCGTTCAACCCCTAATATATATATATATATATATATACACACACACACAGGGAACCTTCGAGTTACGTCACCTCCGAGCTACGGCAACTCAGACTTACGATTTGCCTCTTTGAAAGAATGCCGTCGAGATACGGCAATAAAAACGGACTTACGAACGAGGTACATTAGAAGTATGTAATCGAGCTACGGCAACAAAAGTGCGTCATTACGGCAAGCGGCAAAGTGGGGGAGGGGGTACCTTGGCTGTTCGCGCATGGCAATGCGCATGACCGTGGAGTAGGGCGTGGGGCGACATTGCCGTACTATTTAAAGTCCATGACCCACCATGTTTTCAAATTGCATCGCCATTAATATTTATTAGTTTATTTAAAAATAAAACAGGAGCGTTTATTTATATTGTAGAGAAATAACGCTAAATGTGTTATTTCATGATTTATAGCAGATTTTAGCATGCAGCTCCGGGAAAATCTGCCCCTCTCCATATATGGGCATTGACATCACTGAAGTTTCCGCCTTGGAGTTATAGGCGGAGTTATAACAAGCATGCATCAACTTCTGACCAGAGAATACAACTAATAAAAACGATGTGTGGGACAAACGTCAGACTTTTACAAGTAGTCGTGTTGTGTCATTTTAATATTTCCTCAGTAATAATTGTACAACTGGCTGCTGATCAGCACAGCAGCACCACCTCCCTCCGTTGCTCAGAGAGAGGAAAAAAAAAGCGAAACATATTTAATATTCCCTTGTTAATAAATCTGCCTGTTGATTAATCCTGCGGTCGCTCACTGATGTCTATATATTCTGAGCGCGCATCCACTTTTTATTCTCTCCCCGTGACCCGACAGGTCGGGAGTACAGAATTAAAAAGGCAGTCGCAACGGAGCTCTGAGCGCGCGTGCTCCCCGCAAGGCTGGATACGGAGCCGAGCCCTGAGTCGGCACCACGAAGGAACTTCAAAGGTGACCAGCGGAACGCGGAGCCGGGGAGAAGACGCGCGGTTGGCTCCTCTCATGGGCAGAGGAGCGAGTGAGAGCAGCAACAGTTTTAACCGCAGCGGTGTTATATCTTATTAAAAAGTTCTAAAAAATAAATAAAAACAGAGCGCTGGTGCAGCTGTACACACAACTGCACCAGGAAATATTTAGAGATTGCGCATTCACGTAGGACACGAGTTTAACTGCAGTTCTCTCATAAACCTCCATGGCGAACTCACTCCTGCCTTCTGAGGGGGAGACTTTACTGACGTCACTTCACACTTCGGCAATCTTCGGCCGGGTTTCCGGATTCATCCGGGACTCTGTTTTTTTTTTTTTTAACGCTCGCCTGGCCCAATTGCAAAAATGAAAATAGACATCATATTCTACTACAGTAATTGTCCAATATGGTGAATTGTTACTGTCATGGTGGGTGTTGTCCTTTAAAGTGACGCGCCATCTTGACCACGTTGTTGAGTTTTGGCGAGAGAGAGAAGAGCAAGAGCAAACGTACATACTATTATCATCATTTAGCATAGCATTCATTCAGTTAGCATTAGGTATTAGCGACAGTTAGCATTAGGTTTAGTGAGAGGTATTTTATTAGCGACAGTTAGCATAGGTTTAGCGAGAGGTATTTTATTAGCGACAGTTAGCATAGGTTTAGCGAGAGGTATTTTATTAGCGACAGTTAGCATAGGTTTAGCGAGAGGTATTTTATTAGCGACAGTTAGGATTAGGTTTAGCGAGAGTGTTTTTTGTAGCGACAGTTAGCATAGGTTTAGCGAGTTTTTTTTTTATTAGCGACATTTTTTGGGGGGAGTTAAAATGGGACCCAAGAGACCGTCGAAGTCCTCGGATAAGGGTGCGGGTAAGAAACCCAGGCAAACCATAACCCTCGAGACGAAGCTAAAAATTGTTTGAATGTGTGATGGGGGCATGACACCGACCGAGGTAGCAGTGAAGCTAGGCTTTCCGCGTTCGACGGTGGGGACGATAAAGGGAGACAGAGAAAGAATTCTGGATCAAGTGCGTCATTCCGTACCCATGAAATCCACAATTATCACAAAACAGAGAACAGGTGTGTTGGTGGAGATGGAGAGGTTGCTATTGGTTTGGATCGAGGACAATGCACTGACTAAGCAGTTCCATCTGATCCAGGTTTGAACTTGAGAAAAACATCAGTGTCTACCTACACTTCAGTCAAAGTAAGGGAATTTTGTTTCCTATTTCTGCTGCTTCTAGCTTTTTTAGAGTTCATGGACTTCTTTTTCATGCACATGGACATGGACTGCACACCAAGGCACTGGTTTCAAAAACATGATGGTTGCAACATGTTTCTGATGGATGTGATTTTATGCTGATTTGGTGCTGATTCATGTCAATAGCTGCTGGTGCTGCTGATGGATGGATGGATGGATGGATGTGAGTTGTTGCTGATTTGCTAGTGTTTGATGTTAACAGCTGCTGCTCTTTGAGAAGTGTTCATGGTTCATGGTTGACATCATTTTGCTGATGGATGGATGGATGGATGTGAGTTGCTACTGATTTGCTGCTGTTTGATGTTAAAAGCTGTTGCTCTTTGAGAAGTGTTCATGGTTCATGGTTGACATCATTTTGCTGATGGATGGATGGATGGATGGATGCGAGTTGCTGCTGATTTGCTGCTGTTTGATGTGAGTTGCTGCTGCTCTTTGAGAAGTGTTCATGGTTCATGGTTGACATCATTTTTCTGATGTATGGATGTATGGATGTGAGTTGCTTGCTGGTTTGCTGCTGTTTGATGTTAACAGCTGCTGCTCTTTGAGAAGTGTTCATGGTTCATGGTTGACATAATTTGCATATTATGGCTGAGAATTGTTTAGGAAGAGATTTGTATTTTGTATGCTTTCTCTGTGCTGAAAAATACATTACTGTACCTTTTAAAAGTTTCAGAACTGGACTGTTCACTAAAGGCTGAAATACACCTGAGCGTCCTCAGGTATGCCACTCTACGCGCGCATTTTGTGCGCAAGCATTTCGCTGATATAGCTTCAGAAACTATCAGCTTTCAAACGCTCGCGTTCTCGCTCCAGATCCTTGTTGTAATATGAGCAGCTGCGCACGGAGGGGACTCAACTGAGCTCGCTGATTGGTCACTTGCTGACACGCCTACTGAAATGATTGACAGCTTTCAGTCAGCTCAGTGAAACCTCGAGAATGCATCATGAGCAGCTCGCTGAAGACCGCTGCGGTGTTCTGATGCGGTGTTTCTACTATATATGTTATAAAAAGTTCTCTCAGAAATAAAAATAATAACAGGGAGCGCTTTTCCTGCAGCACACAGTCCACCAGGGAATATTTAAAACATTGCGCACCCAGGTAGGACCTGAATTCATTCATTTCAGTCATCGAGTGAACGGAGGAAGAAGCGGTTACTTGACTTTTAGCAAAAAAACAAAAGAAAAGGCCCGATCAGCGATAAAGAAGGGGAATTTATTTCATTTGTGTAACATACAAAACAGTCCGGCGCCGGGGAAGTTTATGGTCAGACACCGCGCACACGTATGCGGTCGTAAAAAAAAAGCTTTGCGCGTATGTGCCCTGAGGGGCTACGCGGGGCTACGCTTTTGCCTTGACGTACGTACGTGGCGTATAAGCGTATTGCTTGTACGCTCAGGTGTATTTCAGCCTTAAGGCACTTTGTTTTCATACATGTCAGCAGATTTTTTAAATTACAGTACAGATGTGCTGTGCTGAATAGCACTGTCTAACATTGATGTACAGTACCTGTACATGCTGTACAGGTTTTGAGTGTTTATGGATGAATGTGTGGTGTAATGTGTTAGCTAAGTGTTTGTAAATAAAGTTCTGTGCATGTTTATAATAATAATAATGTATTTTCCTGTCATCTGCGTATGTTTCCCATACACAGACGAAATTCGTCTCTGCATTTAACCCAACCACCTACCAGGTGGTGCAGTGAGCAGCCCGAAAGCGCCCGGGGAGCTGGAGAAATAGGTGTGCACTCATAGACACCCCAAGGTGGGTAGTGGCCGGGGCGCGAACCCGCGTCCTTCGGGTCCCAAGTCAAAAGCCCTGCCACTAGACCATCTTGGCTCCTTAGAATGGCCCAGTATGTCCGCTTGTTCAGTCTCATGCCGTTAAATGTGTGTGCGGCGCTCCGTTAGCGGTATAGCCGCGACCTGCATCAGAAATGCGGACCTATGATCGGCACGTGTTTTTGGTCCGCGAGTTACGGCAAAATCGACCTAAGTCTCATCCTTAGGTCCGGAACCCTGACGTAACTCGAGGGTTCCCTGTATATATTAGAGGTGTCGTTTCTTCGCCCGAGCCCGACCCTACCCGGGCCATATTTTTGCGTTTGATTGGCGGGCCGGGTCGGGCTCGGGCTTTGATGTGTTTTTTTTTAATCATACAGCACAAACAAAACTAAATAAAAATGCACACAATATAAAATTGTTTTAATCTGCTTGTAAAGAATATAAGGCAGTAAGTTTACTGATGAGGAAATAATTAATAGAGTGAATTTAGATGGTGAAAACCGCAGCGCAGCCACTAAATTGCGCAACTCAGCCAGAGAGCAGGCGCGCAGCGCGCGCCTGGACAGCGTCTCCCCCGACATGCTGGACTTTTTAGTGACATTTCTCGAACCATTTTACCGTGCACAGAGAGAACTGGAGGGTGACAAATATCCCACCAACCTGGTTTGTCTCTGTCTGGAATGAGAAACTGAAGCAACACTGCCAGTCCTCACACACAGACTCTCCGCAGCAGGTGTTTCTGCGCCGCAGACATGCAGAAGTGCTGGAGCGCAAAATTATTATCCACGACTTGCACAGAGTTGCATTATTTCTGTGGCCTAACTTTAACAAGCTCAAAATTATGTCACCAGCTGACGTGCGTCAGGTGCACGCTCACGTCCGCACACTGCTCTCATCTGCGGCGGAACAAGTTGCCGCATTCCTGACATTCCTGAAGCTTCAAAAGTCACTGCGAGCAGCGCGCTCACACCTCCTCCATCAAAACACAGAAGAACAACATCAAGTTCTTTTGCTGAGTGGGAGAACGCAGTAAAAGCTTAATAAATAAACGTAGTGTTTTTTTTTTTTTGTTGTTGTTTTTTTTTTTAATCGGGTAGGGTCGGGTCGGGCGGTGATTTCTAGGAAATCAGCGGGCTCCCTCGGGCTTGGGTAATTAAACTAAGGGCTCGGGTAGGGTAGGGCCGTGGATTTCCGGCCCGATGACAGCTCTAGTATATATGAGGCATATGCATATGTACATGTAACTATACATACACACATACATAAGTGCCTGGAGTACCGCAGATTAAATTAAACTTGAACAATGATGGTGGTTAATGATTATGGTGACGGTGTATGCCACACACACCAGAGTGGCTTAATCATCAAGAATCTGAAAGAAGACTGGGTCTGGCCATGCTGGCCTTATTCCTATTGTTCAACCACGATAGTGACAAGGTCATAGGAAACGTCTAGCTCAGATCTGACCATTTGTAGCATGGTACTGTGTGCTAGCTGCATCTTGATACAGTCCAAGAAAATTGTTTCCATGCAAGCATACAGATTTTAGTGCGGATGTAGGAAAGCATCTTGGGAATGAGCGAAAAACAGCAGGAAAAACCTATTTGGCTATTCCTACGAGTGTAGCAGCACCGTTATTGCTTTCATGCGGAAGGAAGATTTCCTAATTTATTGTGATCATGCTGCATTCTTGTGGGTCGTAGGTCATAACCGTGAGTGAAGCGAGCCATACCCTTTACTCCCGGTAATCCTGGGTTGCCCTCTCTAGTTCCTGGTCCTGGACGACCAGGAGGTCCCACTAGTCCTGGTGTTCCAGGGAAGCCAGGAAGTCCTGGGGTTCCTTTCATTCCAGCAGGTCCTGGGAAACCTGGGTCCCCTCTTCCACCTTTCACACCAGGGTATCCTGACCAAGATAGACCAGAGAGTTCAAATGAGGAAAGATGAGGTTTGTAAAAACTCAAAGTTTTAAATCAAATTGTGACAAAAACCTATTGCGTATTTACCAGGAAAAAAACAATAACATAATACAATGTATTGTAATTTTCCTTTTTTTTTAGCTAATAGTTGAAACAATACAGTACATCATAAGAAACTACAGTAGCTCAAACACTTACCTTTTCTATAAATAATTAACTTACCTTCAGCAGAATTTTTATACTCATAAGTTTGACAAATTCAACTCAATGCTTATTTCTATTCTTAATAAACACACTGATATGAAATGTGAGAAACTGAAGCCAACAATGTAAACACAGATGTTCACTTACATTGTTTTACTGCTGCAATTGCACTTGTCATTGGTAAGACACAAGCCACATGTGCTTCATTTAGATATAAACAGTATCCAGGGGTTTTAACTGTTAAAACATTTACTGGAACCAATCCATAAATATCCAAATGTACTGAGTTTGAGTGCAATTCCAGTTCGATTTAGTGAGGCTCCGCCACCTGAGGGTTGTCCTACAGAACAGCAGGCTAACAGCTACAGTTTACATTCTTAAAAACTGAACCCATTTCCAAACACATCTGTGCTGCAACGTTAATAAATGTCAGCTTTACATAATCTGCCGCCAATTTAGGCACAACGATGTGATGAAAATCAAAAGTCCTTTTAAGAGTGTAGAAAAAGCCTTTGTACTCAGCGCAGCAGTCACAGAGTTAAATAGCATTTTGTTTTGGTTATCAAACATAATGCAGTTAATTCAATAAATACATATGTTATGGATTAGATGCAAATTTGAAACATGGGGGTTAGATATTGCTGCAAAAATAACAAAAAAGCAGGCATATTGTTTTATACAGTTAGCTCTAATGAATAAAACATCCATCTTTAGTCAACACTAGGGTATGAGGATCTTATTCTCTTCTGGTACCAAAAGTTCAATACACACTTAGTGACCAAAATACAGTTAAGCACTCAAATGCAATGGTCTAGTTTGAATACTAATGCTGTTTTTGTAAAGGATTTGATTTTCAAGGAACTAAGGCTTCAAAGGGCACAAGTACTTTGTTGGCCCTGTCGCTGTTTAAAGTGCTTTATAAATAAAATGGTATGCTATGGTAAGTACTAACATACTGGATAGAAACTAATGTTATTAGGTAGTTGCCGGAACATCCAACAGTCAGTTAAAACTGTGACAGAAATGCTTTGTAAACACATGATGTAGACAGCATTACTAACACTTAGCAAAATTTGATAGGGTCACACTATGGGCTTGCATACAAATTTCACAGTGGACCGTGGTAGAACCAGTGGGTATGTGAGGGTACATACCCTTGTTGTGAAGGTTCCGGTCTCCCAAGGCAGACTACACTAAGGGGAGCATTGTTGTACTGTATTGTGGTACTGTACATCAAGATGTAGGTATTGGACTCTTTACAAGTTGTCATGTTATCATGCACCTTGTCTCATTGGCTAAAAGTCATGCTAGGCTTTTTGATTCCATGCATAGGCTTCCATAATTGTCAAAATAGAAACAGCTGGGTTTGGAGCTGTGGTGTAAGCTATGTTCAGCAATGAATCTTGGTTCTATGTTACCACAGCTGACCGTTGTGTGCTTGCATGGCAGCACTGATGGGAGAGGACAATTTAAAAAAGTTGTTGGGAAGACAAACCAGCAGTACTTCTTCCATCAT
This sequence comes from Garcialebias charrua, assembly GCA_038048925.1. Lineage (NCBI taxonomy): Eukaryota > Metazoa > Chordata > Actinopteri > Cyprinodontiformes > Rivulidae > Garcialebias > Garcialebias charrua. The sequence goes on from JBBPBX010006779.1 coordinate 55,135, forward strand.
GGTATTGGGAAACATAGCATATGGCTTCAGACTATGTCTGATAACAAGTCAGGGGATATCTTGCTTTCTTATGTCTTACCCTTTCTGAGAAAGTGCCATGGTACTTTCTCAAGAGGTACATGGTACATTCATTTTGAAGAAATCCATACACAACTACATGACATGAATGTCTACAAGGACTACCGTCATATCAAGAATATTCTCCCTTAACCTTGCCCCGAATAAAATGTGTAGTGTCAATTTGGTTGACCTAGTCTGATACGTCAGATCTCGAGGACCAGATACAACAGCTATTGGATGACAAAGGAGAGAATACAACTGTGTGACTCTTGTCTGCATCAAATCAGTTTGCCTTCTGGCTTGAGGGGGTGCCACACCCAACAGACAGGACCAGCAGTGTGCCTGTCCTGCCAGTCTGTTATCCATTGGATGTTGTGTTCATTACAATATGCTCATGACTTTCAACATGGGAGGTTTCATTTTCTTTCTACCACTATATATGGGTGCTTAACTTTTAATCAGAAAGTGTAGTATTGTTTATACTATTGCTTTTTGCACAGATTTGGATAAAGTATTACAATTTTAAACTTGCATTTAGCAAAAAACTGCTGAACAAAATTCCACTAAAAGCATGACAATGCCTATGATGGTTCATTCAAGAGAGTGGCAACATCGAATTCATCCACCTTTTTTGGCACTAAATGACACAATATTGCAAATTCAATACCAAAGAAACATAAAATGTGCAAATAATACCTACAAACTTTTAATTGTTAGTCATCCTCACTTCTACAGATGGACATTTGTTTGAAGTATGATGATAAAGCATATTCTGACAATATTAGGGTGATATAGCAGTTAAAGATTAAATGCATGAGTTGCAGAAGCATGCAGGGATTGAAGAAAAAGTTACAGCAGATAGGCAAAGATATTGACAACGGATGGAGATAGTGTCTCACCTGGGCAGCCTATATCGAATCACCCAAAACCAAGAAGGAAAAATATGGAAGTATGAGAGGATGCATGGAGGTGATGGTGATGGAGTATGGAGGAAAGAAAGAGGAATTATGGGAGGGGAAAAAGTGGTACAAAGTGAAAACACAAAACAAAAGAAGACAATTTTTGGGTGATGAAGAACTTGAATACACAGGAACATAACATGCCATCTGATGGAGGGTGTAAAAGGATTATGATGGGTAATGACACGGACAAACTGACACTGGAAAACTGGAGGGATGAGAGGTTATAAATACTAGACAAACTCAAGTAAATATTATGATTCGTCTCAAACTGAAACCCCAAACTAATAATCAAAAATGCACAATTCATCATCAAGTTAACAGAAAAGTTGATCTCACCTGGAGGTCCAATCAATCCTTTGCTTCCGGGGGGTCCAGGCGGACTGGGAATGGCACTGATAGTCTCACCTGGAAGTCCAGGAAGACCAGGAATACCTGGTAAACCATCAACTCCCCGCTCTCCCTTCAAACCAGGAGAACCGAAGGGTCCACTGAAACCTGACGGAGGAATACAAATATATTATTTTGTTCTTAACTGCCTCTTTTTATAGTACCGTAAACACCGGTGTATAATACGCACTTTTATTGCTCATTTGAATGTCCTGCGTATTATACACCGAAGCGTATTATCTACAGATTTTTTCCCATATTTTTAGACCCATTTTTGGCTCTGATTCGCTGTTTTTCATTTTGGCCTAAAAATGGTGCAGTACCAGTTTCGGCCGCTATGGGCGCTAATGCACCCTGTAGTCTGTTTACCTGCAGACTGTACCTGGAGGCGTATCCTGGCGCCATCTAGTGGCCATAAAAAAGACTGTCACGGCAGCGCGTATTATACACCGAAGCGTATTATCTACCGATTTTTCTGATTTATTTCCAAATATTGGCCAAAGCGTATTATACACCGGAGCGTATTATACACCGGAGCGTATTACAGGTAGTCCCCGAATTACGAGCGCTCTGATCTGCGAGGTTCCAGACTTACGAGCTGCGAATTTTTGGAAAAAACGAAAAAAATACTGAGTTTTCATGTGTTTTTTCACTACAGTTAGCAAGTTAAGCATATAAACACACGTTTCCGATCATTTTTATGCACTCAAAAGTAGTTTTTAGATGAAAATAGAGTGTTTTTAGGTGCGCTGGCGAAATTTACGAGCGGACTTCCGGGTTGAATTTTTGGAAAAAACGAAAAAAATACTGAGTTTTCATGTGTTTTTTCACTACAGTTAGCAAGTTAAGCATATAAACACACGTTTCCGATCATTTTTATGCACTCAAAAGTAGTTTTTAGATGAAAATAGAGTGTTTTTAGGTGCGCTGGCGAAATTTACGAGCGGACTTCCGGGTTGAATTTTTGGAAAAAACGAAAAAAATACTGAGTTTTCATGTGTTTTTTCACTACAGTTAGCAAGTTAAGCATATAAACACACGTTTCCGATCATTTTTATGCACTCAAAAGTAGTTTTTAGATGAAAATAGAGTGTTTTTAGGTGCGCTGGCGAAATTTACGAGCGGACTTCCGGGTTTACGAGAGAAATGGCGGCCGTTCCAAATTACGAGATTTCCGGTTTACGAGCGCCTCCTTGTGACGGATCTCGCTCGTAAATCGGGGAATACCTGTATACACATGTGTTTACGGTATTTTTTCCTACCACAGTTGACTAATTAGCAACAGTTTGTGTTCATCAAAGTTCAATCAGGTCATCTGGATGCTTTCTTTTTTTGTTGATATGTTTCGTCCTTCTTCCAAAGAACTTCATCAGTGCAAGGAGCCACAACAAACTGAGATCCACAAGCAGCAAACTCCACATAGTGGACCAACCATTGTTTTGGTGGTGATAAGATGGTTGCCCACCCTCTCCCCCGTCAACTCATCTGCCAGCCATAGCCAAAGTGCTTAAAAAAAAAAAAGGATGAAGTCCTTTGGATGAAGGACTAAGTGTCTAAAAAAAAGGGAAAAAACCAACAACAACTATCTAGATCACATATGTCAAAGTCTCGGCCCGTGGGCCAGATCCGGCCTGCAAATTAATTATTTAATGATATTTAATTACTATTAGAAACGGCCCGCAAGCCACAGCCGCCCGGTGGTGTTTTGCACGCACCAACACTACATTCCCCACAATGCAACGGTAGAAGGGGTGGGGCCGATAAGGAGTCGTGTCTCATGAACCCAGAGTAACAAGACCCACCTCACGTCACATTCAGGAAATCCATTCCATAGTTTGCAGCCAGCTACAACGTGAGGACTGAGTGAGTAGCACTTTAGCTAACAGCCAACCAACTTTTCATCGTAACATGGCCGCTGTGTGGAAGTATTTTACACTAAACACCGCAAGACAGCAACGTGCAATGTCTGCAGAACCATAGCGCCATATTAAACTGCGGTCAAGTTAGTTTTACGTTGGACATTCGAGCTCCGGGGCTTCAGCGGGACGCCACTCTCGCTGAACCGAAACAGGGAGACCGATTGCGGCCAGCTGCGTCCAGTCCGACCTGCTGTCTGACCGTCTCGTAGGAGGGACAGGCGGAGAGCGGCTAACCTAAATCAGAGCGCCCACCCCAGATTGAACAGTAAAAACACACCGCTGAAGCCACGGAGCTCAAGTTTAGCAACTTCCCGGTGAACATTTGAGCTCCGTGGCTTCAGCGGTGTGTTTTTATTGTTCAATCCGGGGCGGGCACTCTGATTTAGGTCAGCCGCTCTCCTCCTGTCCCTCCTACGAGACGGTCAGACAGCGGGTTGGACTGGACGCAGCTGGCCGTGGTCGGTCTCCCTGTTTCGGTTCAGCGAGAGTGGTGTCCCGCTGAAGCCCCGGAGCTCAAATGTTCACCAAGAAGTTGCTAAGCTTCATCATAATTAATGACCAACAGCTATCAGCTGTAGATAATGAAGGATTTCCCACCTTGATACTTGCAGCCAACAGTAAACAATCATAAAAAAGCATATTAATTAAAAATCATAAGAAAACTATTAAAAAAACAAAACAAAACATAAACAGCTGCATTATAAAACAATGTAAAATACTAATAGCAGGAACATGTTTGTGTTGATTTATGCCAAGAACTTAGCAGATGTAAAGCTATTTAATATTTTATTTAATTCATTTATTCATTCATTTAAAAGAGACAAAATAAAACAAATTCATCAAAAAGAAAACATTGAATGAAAAGTGTGCAGAAAAAAGAAAAAAATTATTACATCACCCCCTTAAAATAAACATTGAACCAGTACTGTCACATACTGTAGCAAATTTGGGGTTTTTGGCCCTCAGTGTATTTGACTTTGACAGCCCTGATCTAGATGATCTGACTGAACTTTGTTGGATCTTCTACTTGGATTATTGAGCATAAAGTACTGCTACATGCTACTGTCTGTTCATCCAACTAGTCTTTCCCAACCCAGCAGTGACTTCCTACCAGCTTCAGAGCAGTCCTTTACCAGGCGGTGTTTAAGAAGGTGGGGATGCTATCCACCACATCTGTAAACAGCTGCTAACATTGGAGTATGGAGGTCTGCCTCAGCCTAAGCAATGATGAGCTGTTTTTGTGATTTTTAAGGTATTTAAGGACCACATCAAGTCTCTGGAAACATGGACTCTGGACGTGTGGAAGCTGTAAACCATTTCCACATTTGCTTCAGCAATGAACAGGAGAAAGAAGGCATGGCTTCAGTCCCTGAAATCCACAACCAGCTCCTTTGTCTTGTCCACGACTAAGTTATTCTCCTCACACTAGACCGCCAGATCTTCCACTTCGGATAGTACAAAGACTCATTGTTGTGAGATTTCAGTCCCACTACTACTTTGTCATCTGCAAACTTCATAATACATATTGTTGCTAGGGAGGTTTGACTGGGTAATCAAATGCAAGTAGTGTGAACAGCAGGGGGCTCATGACACACCCATGGGGGGAGTCATTGTTTAGGGCGATGGGGAAGATGAGTTGCCATGGGTTTAGACACACCAGTGTCAAAAAGTCCAGGACCCATTAGAAAGAGATTGTGTTAGCCCATGAAGCCCATGAGAGTCAAATGGATGACTTAAAGATTCAGTGTCTGATGTGTAGCTGTTCTTCCTGGTGTATGTCTACACTACCACTGTAAAGCTATGTGTTACTAAAGCTACAACTGCTAAAATGACAAATGATTAAAGGACTACTAGTTGTACTGCTGCCTGTATACTTCCTACTATTGCAAGTACTACCATGCCAAGAACACATGCCAGTCTCCATTTCTTAGACCCACCAGGAGCTCCAGGTGATCCTGGTGTCCCTGGCTGGCCCTTGTTTCCATCCATTCCAGGTCGCCCATCCAGTCCTGGAGTTCCCGGAGTGGCTCCAAGAACCTCTCCAGGTTGTCCTTTGGGTCCAGGAAGTCCTGGAAAACCATCCTTCCCTCTAGGTCCATCCAAACTCTGTCCTGGGACACCTGGAATCCCAGGGTCCCCTCTGGGTCCAGGAAAACCTGCAGGAAGAGTGCATGGACATTTAATGTCTACATGGACTGCCAAAGGAGTGAAAACTTTGTTATGATGGAAAACAACATTTCTGCAACAATATTGTTGTAACATAAGAATTAATTATACCAGCTGGTAAGCTTAGGCTTGTGAGGAAATACAAGTTTATTGCACTTTTGTCAAACTTACTACTTGTTCAGGAAATATTTATATTGGTCTAAACAACAACCATATAAGAAGAAAGCTGCTTGAGTAACATGCATAAGGTATGAAATGCTTCTCTTGGTTTAGCCATATATTGAGTACGAAGTCACAATCTTTTTATTCTGGTAAACATAGGGATGGACTGAGATATTTGAATAATCATTGAAACATATAAAACAGACAAGTTAATATGACTGTCATCTTTATAAGTGTAGTTTTTATTCCACTGGCACCACATGCTGCTAACACTGCCACTACACGTGTGAGAGGATCTTTGTGTATTTGAGGGCAGCTGTGGTTGAGTGGTTAGAGAATTTCATCAAACTCATTTTGATGCTTTTGAGAATTAAATAACTTTGTACTGAAAAAGTTATGTGACTTGTGAAGGTGCAAATAGGGGAGACCGGGTATGGTTGTAACACTTTTTGCTCCAGCACCTTTAACTCACAGAATTTTTGAGCTAGAGTTTTCAAACTTTTATACAAAATACCCACATTTGTTGACTACAAATGGCACCAATTCAAACCTCTGCAAGAATATCACAGACCTCATGAGTTCATGTCAAATACATGGTGGTCCTTTGTTACAACCTACCCCGCTACCGGGGTAGGTTGTAACACCTGCTGGGGTAAGTTGTAACAATTAGACAAAAGAAGCAAAAACAGAGGCCACACCATGTGATATGCTTCAAAAAGAGGTTTACTGAATTAAAAGAACAATACAAGAACAATGTCTCTCTCTCTGTGACTGACCATAACTCAAATATACTGTTTGTGTGTGCATGTCTGTAAATTATTCTACTAGAACAAACTTCCTTAACATGTAGGCCTATAATGCCTAAATATAATTTTCATTCAACCTTTATTTAGTCAGGTAAATCTCATTGAGCCTCGTGGACTCATTTACAGCGACCTGCTACAAACTAAAGAATCTATATACTGTATATATATAATATTGTGGTGGACCACTAGGGGGCTCTACTCACACCCAGTGGACCGAAGGCATTACAGGATGTTTTATTGTGAAAGGTCCAGAGGACCGGATGTGGTATTGGATATATAAGGCGGTGTTGGTGTTTCCCGCCAGTTTAGTAGGAGTTGATTAAAAGTGAAGATCTACATCCCGTCTCCTGTGTCGTCTCTTCACCACCTCCTACACTGGTGACCTCGTGAACTGAATATGTCGACATCTGAAGGTCCAGCCAGCTCTCTTCAGATGTCTGCTGCTGTGGAACCTCCACCGGCGGCCCCGCTCGCTTTTGCGGTGGCCGTTAAAATCCCGGACTTCTGGCTGCACGCACCTCAGTCGTGGTTCGCCCACATCGAATCACAGTTCGCTCTTCGCGGGATCTCTGCAGACGACACCAAATACCACCATGTGGTCGCGTCACTGGACCCATTGTCCACCCAGCGGGTAATGAGCCTGCTTCGAGGACCCTCCTGCACAAGGAAAGTACGAAGCTCTCAAACAGCTCCTTCTGCAGCGTTACACACTCTCAGACGCGGAGCGCGCTGAGAAACTTTTTTCCCTCTCCGATTTGGGCGACGGCACAGCTCTTGAGCTCATGGAAGGCATGTTGTCTTTGAGGGGATC
>JBBPBX010006780.1:11716-28765 GCA_038048925.1 Garcialebias charrua
TACTCTTACCTTCAAAATTTCACATTGTTTTATAAGAATGCTAATTCAAAACATTTACATTGCCTCTGATAGTGCACGTCACACTTATTTACTGTTAATTAAGGTTGAAATGCTTACACTGAGATTTTGAGGATTGAAGAAAAACTCTCCTTTGAAAAGGGGGGTCTCTGAACTTGTAACAAAAAACAAAACAAAAAAAGAGTTCAGAAATGTCCAGTCTTTCACAGTCTTTACCTTAAAACACCTCAAATCTTTTGATCAGATTTTCATAGCAGGTAATGCAAGCACCATTATTTTAACAGATGTTAAAGGTTTATTGAAAAGCTTTGTCATGAACTGCTAAAACATTTTGGAGATTGAAGCTGTTCAAAGATGGCACCAATCCAAGTTGAATGCATTCAGATTCAGATTAGACTTTAGTTCATCAATCTGGTTTTAAAATTTCTCCAAACTGAAGCTGGAGATTAACCCATCTGAGAAAGGCAAGAGAAATATTTCTATATTTCACACAAAACATGCTTTAATATTTCTAAATTTTGTTTCCGTAGAAATTTAAATAAGCATGTCCCTTTTGCCCCTTCTCATTTCTATTCAGGGTCAAATGTCATGCAGAGCATGAACTGTAAAAGCAGACAAACAATGTGCCAGTCTACATGTCAGGGTGAAAAAGACTGACAGGACCTCAGCGGACCTTCTTGCTGTCATATGACATTACACCAGCTGCTGCTTCTACGTGCCATTCACATCTTAAAATAAAACCTCATTTAAATTCTGTTGTCTGACTGCACCACTTTGAGAAGTCTCCACGCGAACAACCAATTAGACAACGTTAGTATTCCACTAAGTCTGTGTTTGTTTGTGTGCTTTTTATGGATCTACACAAATGAGCAAGACACACTTCAGAAAGAGCTGTAAAAGCATTTTTCTCAAAACACTATGCATTAGCCCAATTCATGTTGTTACTAGCTAATGGAATGCTTTTTGTCAACAAACCTCTTAACATTACCAACGTCACATCATTTTTATTCACGTTTGCAACTTTATTTTGCTAGCTCCATAGCAGGAAATCATTATGGATGCATTTTGTATCTTTCTCACCATCCAAACCCAAAAAATCAGAGCAGCACTCTTTCATATTTATGTCGGTATTCGCCACTGCTAAAGCAGCTGAAACGTCATGCTCTGTGTTGTTTGCATGCACACAACAAAAGACAGAGACCTTTTAACACAGATAATATAATAAGCTCATGTACTATGACAGATGTGAACTAAGATGCCTGTAAACACACAGTATATGTCATTTCTGTGTCATGCTTAGATGTGGAACGTGAAAATTTGCTCCAAATTCAGATAAGTTTGACCATCTGAAAGGAATGCATAAGGGAGTTTTAAGTGCTAACTGGATTGAAGTTTTACAAAGTAAGACAACATTCTTAGTTCTATAGTAAGTATTATGTAGCATTGAAAAGTAAATATTCTGCAAGATAATGCAGTTATTTAAACTCTTGTGATGTATAACCTTTAATTAATTATTACAGTGCAAACTGAGAAATCAAATACTCCCTCTGAGTCACTGTATTTGATAATGTCCGTGTTTGTTGATATGTGTTGATTAAAAGTTATAAAGATGTAAGAACTTGTTAAATCATTTCAGTAAAAGCAAATACAAGTTTCAGCGTACACAGTCACATTTGAGCAGGAAGAATTAGACACAAATCAAGTTTCCTTTCAGTCACTGCATTTAAGTACATCTTAGTATTATAACACCCCTTTCTGGGCGGAAAACAAATGACTAAAAACAAAATGACTGACATTAAATGCATCAAGTGAGATGTTTGCTAATAATAAAGCACATAATAATAGGCAATTGATTTGTCACCAACGATAATTCCAGCTAATATCACCTGTCAAGCAAACAATACATAATGTCATTATTTGCTGATGGCCAGTTTTACAAAGTCATTTTTTATAAATGGAGATGAAAGGATGTTAAACTAAACTTCTTCCGTCAAAGTTTACAACAATGTTGCTCCTGAAATGCCACATCTGACAAGAAAGCATGTTATATATGGTTTTTTTTGTCAATTAGTAACTCATTTTTACATAAAAAAAAATAAAAAATAAAAATAATAATAATAATAATAATAATAATAATAATAATAATAATAAAATCTCAAAAATTCTAAAAAAGTTAAGTCTGGTCCTCTGGACATTCAAACAACAAAATAAAACAAACAAACAAAATATATATATAATAATTGTAGAAACATTTCGTCTTTCCTCCAAAATAATTTGTCAGTCTGAGGCTACGTTCACACTGTAGGTCTTAGTGCTCAATTCCGATTTTAAAAAAAATCTGATCTTTTGGTGTGAACGTTCACACTACATTTTTAATGTGACCCGCATGCGCAGAAAAAAATGTGTCTCAGAACGTGACGTGACACATAGCACCCTGTGTTTGCGGAAGTAAACATGGACGCAACAGTTTTCAGTGTGTGTTCGTTATTTTGAAGTTGTTGTCCAATCGGGGAAAGCTAAACATCCAAATGATTAAAGGCAAAAGAAAACTGAGAAGAAAGCGAGCAAAATGTTTAGTGATGGCGATTTTTGGAGCTGTGGCTGCTACCTCTGTTCAGAGGGGTGTGTGGATGCGGAGTATACGGTGGCCGAGGAGCGCTGTTCAATTTGGAGTGCAGAGCGTTTTTATTTTGCAGCGCGTTTGCACCCCTCGGCCACCGTAGGAGTAGGAGCCAAGAGTGACGTCGGTCTCACGTCGCTGATGAAAAAGTTAGATGTAAGTCACATCAGCGTTCACATTGCAGTTGCTTTGAAAACATCAGATATATATCCGATTTAAAACCACATACTGAAACGACCTGGGTCGAAAATGTTTCGCTCTTCAAATAAACCTTCTGTTACAGTTAACCTTCCTTCTGTTAACCGTCTTCTGTTACAAAGAAAGTCCTGTCATTTTTCTATTAAACGTTTTTTGAACGATCATGTCCTGGACGTCCGACGGGCAACTGGGAGGCCGTCCATCGCGCAGGACGTTAGCACCAGTCAAAAAAACGGTCAGGCGGGCGACCGAGTGGCCGTCCATCGTGCAAGACGTCAGCAACAGTCAAAAAAACGGTCAGGCGGGCGACCGAGAAGCCATCCATCAAGCAGTGTCACGTCGGAAGTGCGACCGGGAGGCCGCCCATCGAGCAATGTCATGTCGGGCAGACGGCCGGGAGACTGGCCATCAATGGTAGGAACCAAAACCTCAAGGTCAGGAACGGCCTCGGCAGGAACCAAGACGTTGGCGGCTGGTACACTTTCTTCGTCGGTTGGTAAACGTTCTTTGTCGACCGGTACACTTTCTTCGTCGGCTGGTACACCTTCTTTGTCGGCCGGTACACGTTCTTCTTCGGCCGGTACACGTTCTTCGTCGGCCGGTACACATTATTTGTCGGCTGGTACACATTAATCATCGTCAGGACCCTCGTTGTCATAAGGACCCTTGTTGTCGTCAGGACCCTCGTCGTCGTTATGACCCTCGTCATCAGGACCCTCATCATTGTCAGGACCCTCGTCGTTGTCAGGACCCTCGTCGTTGTCAGGACCCTCGTCGTCAGGACCCTTGTCGTCAGGACGCTCATTGTCAGGACCCTCCTCGTCTGGACCCTCATCGCCAAGACCCTCTGAGACGTTGTCGGGAGTAGAGATGTCAAGCGACAAGACATGATCAGGCATAGGAATGTCATCCTTAGGACCCTCATCGTCAGGACGATCGTTATCAAGACCCTCGTCGTCAGAACCCTCGTTGTCAGGACCCTCTCAGATGTCGTCGGAAGTAGAGACGTCAAGCGACAAGACGTGATCAGGCATAGGAACGTCATCAGGCATAGGAACGTCATCAGGCGGTGAGACGTCATCAGGCGGTGAGACGTCATCAGGCGGTGAGACGTCATCAGGCGGTGAGACGTCATCAGGCGGTGAGACGTCATCAGGTGGTGAGACGTCATCAGGCCTGTGAGACGTCATCAGGCGGTGAGACGTCATCAGGCGGTGAGACATCATCAGGCGGGGAGACGTCTCAGGCGTTGAGACGTCATCAGGCGGATAGACGTCATCAGGCGGTGAGACGTCATCAGGCGGTGAGACCTCAACGGCGTGGGGACGTTCCATTGACGTAGATGTCGAGATATCATTTGCATGAAGAACCCCCGTGGATGTAGAGATCATGGTGGCTGTGCCCTCTTCTGTTGTTGCTGGGACTTCAGCACCCTCAGTAGGTGCTGGGACTTCAGCACCCTCTGCAGACGCTGGGACTTCAGCACCCTCTGCAGGAGCAGGGACTTTAGCACCTTCTGCAGGCGCTGGGACTTTAGCACCCTCTGAAGGCGCTGGGACTTTAGCACCCTCTGCAGGCGCTGGGACTTCAGCACCCTCTGCAGGAGCAGGGACTTTAGCACCTTCTGCAGGCGCTGGGACTTTAGCACCCTCTGAAGGCGCTGGGACTTTAGCACCCTCTGCAGGCGCTGGGACTTTAGCACCCTCTGAAGGTGCTGGAACTGTAGCACCCTCTGTAGGCGCTGTAGTGTATGAGCCCTCTGGAGCCGAAAGCGGGGCAGCACCCTCTGTTGGTGGCACAGTGCACTCTGTGGAAGTAGGGATCTTCGACTGTGCAAACAACAACAATGACTCACTTTTCAAAGTATTAACCCAAGTCAATAATTGAGTGAGAACTGGGCCCTGCATTAAACAGGGACTGGTTATTATTAATTCCTTCGCAAGAGAAAAATAATTAATCTTAAAATGTAGATCAAGGCTATTAACAGCAGCGACCAGCAGTCTCTCAAGCTGTTTAAGAACAAGAAAGGTATCCTGTTTCCGTTCAACAGTGAACCCTGTGGTTGATGAGTGCTATGTCCGCTCTTCATCAGAGCTAGAACACTTCTCCTTCTGTGAAGGTGTCTTCTGAGGAAGCTTCCTAGGTTCCTCGGCTGCGAGTAGTGCAGAATCCCTCTCTGTGTGTCCTACAGACGTGTGGGGGATCACATACCCCCCCTGAGCGAACGTCTCTCTGGAGACATCACAGGGCACGGGTTCAGACACAGGTCCAGGTACTCCTCCCCCATCGAAAATCTCCCCGGCTCCTTTGACAGCATGGGAAGCGGGGCAGTATGCGGGGCGGGCTGAAACCCGGAAATGTTCGTCTTTTTCAGTCGTCGCTTTCTCCTGCGGCGACGCAGTTCTGGAGTTGGATTGGACCAGAACTCTTCTGGTTCCGAGTCGTCCTCAGACACGGACCACAAAGATAATGCATGTGAAGGAGGGCAGGAGAAAAACGGTTCGGAGCAACCATCTCTGCGTTTTCTTTGCACTAGAGAGTGAAGGATTTCCAGTCCGGATCTGTGGATGCTCCAAACGGGTTCTATTTGAAACCAGTTAACTCGAATGGCGGCAGCTTCCCTCTGAGCTGAAGCCGTAATTTTCTGCTCATGAGTGACTTGGATCATCTGTCTGTTGGACTCACGGTTATGGTCGGGCCATTACTGTCAGGATCGGGTGCGGTGTTGGATGAACCCGGAGGTGCAGACAGGCAGAACACTCGGAGGCACGAGTTGAAAATATATAAACCACTTTAATATATTGTGAACTTAAAAAACTGACAGGGCAGTACTTACGCTCTGTCACCCACTCAGATACAACTTTACTATAATGTCAGCAAACAATTATTTTGTTTGCTGTTTATCTTGTTAAATTTAAAAGAAATGCAACATTCCCACCCGTGCGGGTGCACGTTTTGCACATAGCAAAACTAATTTTTAAATCCATCTGATTGTGCATTTATTAAGGAAAAGTTAAGCTCAGAAACACTTTTGCTATAATGTCAGCAAACATATATATTTTTAAGGTGTATATTGGCGTAGGCAAGGGGGATTCGGGGGGTTCGAACGAACCGCCCACTTTTAAAGGAGAAGTTGACAATGCTAAACTAATGTGCTTGGATAGGTCAATGGATAAAGCGTCTGCCTTCAGTCCCAAAGCTCGTGGGATCAAGTCCCGCATGGTACAATGTTTTTTTTTTTTTTATTCATTCCAAATTAAAAAAGCACAAGAAAACTATTTACAAAACAGCAAGGAATAAAACAATGCATTAAATGAAAGGAATCAGACGAAGAAAATAATCTTATCTGCCCCTTCTCAAACTATTTTTTTTTTCAAACACTCGATTCAAACAACTAATTTTACATTTGTCTTTTATTGGATAAAAAAAGTAGTTAATATGCCTGTGAAGAAAGAAGAATGTGTTAACCACAGGCTGTGGTTAACACATTCTTCTTTTTTTATCCAATAAAAGAGTGTTTGAAAAAAAATAGTTTGAGAAGGGGCAGATAAGATTATTTTCTTCGTCTGATTCCTTTCATTTAATGCATTGTTTTATTTCTTGCCATTTTGTAAATAGTTTTCTTGTGCTTTTTTAATCTGGAATGAATTTTAAAAAAAAATTGTTGTACCATGCGGTACTTGAACTCATGAGCTTTGGCACAGCTGGGCACCACTAATTAAAAAATTAGTTCCACAATTTCTAAAACGCTTATTTTTTTTTTTTTAGGTCCACAATTTCAAAAGCACAAATGTCTTATGAAAATTAGGGGAAGCTAATCCAATCCGCTATTTATATATATATATTATATATTATATATATATATATATATATATATATATATATATATATATATATATATATATATATATATATATATATATATATATATATATATATATATATATATATATATATATATATATATATATATATATATATATTTATATATAGCCGGCAGCGTTATCAATATTTGCACTACACTGCCAACTGAAAAGTAACAAAAATGATCCTAAAAGGATGAAATTACAAAAATCAAAGGATTTATTTAATACTTTACGTACATATATTCTATTCGGCCACGAAATTAACAAAAAATAGAATGATCTTTTAATCCCTAAAACCACGTTTAAATCTCAAATACACGGGTGTGTCGCCACCGCATTTATACATAAAAGTAACCCAAATACATTAAACTAACGACTCGCCGTCGAATGGTCGACACAAAAGACACAATAAAATCATCCGGCCACGTTAATTTGGCTTGAAACAGGGGGTTGTCTGCGGATTTATCTATTAGTAACCCAGCACAACCAGCCGGCAGACACAGAAAACAGGGGGTTGTCTGCGGATTTATCCTTTAGTAACCCAGCACAACCAGCCGGCAGACACAGAGTTAGCGTCTATAGGTAGTCAACAGATTTAATGAAAAGTAACTAAAATACATGAAAATAACGACTCACCGTCGAATGGTCATCACAAAACACACAATAAAATCATCCGGCCACGTTTATTTGGCTTGAAACAGCGGGGTTGTCTGCGGATTTATCCAAGTACCCAGCACAAACAGCTAGCCACAGAACTAGCCCTCGAGTTCACGACTGACCCGGAAGTTGTCATCAACATGGAATAGTCCATTTTTAGTAGGGGGATAAAGAAATCGACCGTTTTTTTATTGCGTATTTAATGATCGTTTTCATCGTAACTATAATTATTTTTATGTTAAATGTACATTAACAAGCAGGATCAATGTTAGTGATGTAGGTGACTGCACGGGGCGAGGCGGGGCCGGGGCCACTGCTGAAATGGGACCCCCAGGCATTTACCTACATGGTAGAGCCGAGTCTGTTCTCAGCTCTGCCCCCCTCACCCTCACACCCTTCCTCCTCTCTGCTGTTTACGGTGGGGAAAAAGATAAAACAAGCAGCATAAGAGCTTGTAAATAAGTTTATTGGTTTTTACTGATAGATAATTAGTTATTAGCGGTACTGCATTTTAAATAAAAATAGCACAAATCCGCTTATGAATTATAAAAGTTAGTCAATTCACAAAAACGCTGACAAAAAGTTTAGGTCCACTGTAAGCGGAATAGCGCTTTAGCGCTCCCTAGCGTTCATCCGCCCACCTTTGAGCTTTGGGACTGAAGGCAAACGCTTTATCCATTGAGCTATCCAGGCACATTAGTTTAGCATTGTCAACTTTTCCTTTAAAACGAACCGCCCCCCCAAAAAATTCTGGCTACGCCCATGGTATATCTTGTAAAATTTTAAAGAAATGAAGCGTATCCGCTCATTGCGCGTGCACACTTCGCAGCACAGACGTAGCAAATCTATTTTTTTTAATTCAGCTGATTTAACCGGTACGTGCATTTATTAAGGAAAAGTTCAGCTCAGACACATCTTTAATATAATTTTCAGCAAACAAATAATTGTTTTTAATTGTTAATATTGTTAAAGTCCTACCGTGCATGCCTCTGTGGCCATTTGCAGCCAATCCCTTTTGGGCAAAACACCGGCCCACATTTCCGGGTTGTGACGCATAATAGATGCAACGTATACGGAGGAGTGACACGTTTATGGATTTTTCTACTTTATATGACATAATTGGACTAATGCAACATATAGAGCTGAACGACTTAAATGGCGGAAAGTACGGTAGCAATAACAGCATAGTAAGAGGGGGACAGTTGAACCCCGAGGCCTCAACCTCTGTTTAATGATGGACGGTTTCTTTTCACAAAGATGGCCTCCTTTACTTCTCAAACCATAATTCCTCTCTATCCAGGATGTGAACATCTTCATCCCTGAAAGAGTGACCGCTGGCCTGGAGATGAGTGTAGACCGCAGAGTCCTGGCCTGATGATGTTGATCTTCTGTGTTGGGCCATCCTTTTGGCAAGTGGCTGTTTAGTTTCCCCATGATAAGACTGATCACAGCCCTCCTGACACTGAACAGCATACAAAATATTACTCTGTTTGGGCCAGAGGACTGGATCTTTGGGATGAACCAGTCTTTGCCGTAATGTCTTTTGGGGTTTAAACGCCACTGGGACATTATGTTTAGAAAATAAACGTCTCAATTTATCTGAAGCTCCCGCAACATACGGAATGACCATGGAATGACCACTGGTCTGGGTCTGGGTTCCTCCTTTTCACATGATGGCTAGCTGGAGTCCTGTTTGGGTTTATTATCTGCTTTCAGGAAGCAGGGTGTGCTATGGGGTCTCCAGTTTCTCCTATTGTTGCCAAATTGTACATGGAGGAGGTAGAAAAGAAAGACTTGATGTCCTTTTCAGGGACACTACCTAGTCATTGGTTCAGGTATGTTGACGACACCTGGGTTAAAATTAAATCTCAGGAAGTCCAACATTTTACTGAGCACATCAACTATGTGGATAAATATATCAAGTTCGCATGAGATATGTAAAAAAAATAGCAGATTGGCTTTCTTGGACTGTGAGGTCTCAGTGTCTGATGGAGAACATTTGCAAACCGAGGTGCACTGCAACCCTACCCACACAGACCAGTATTTGCAGTTTGACTCCCATCACCCTCTGGAGCACAAGTTAGGAGTCATCAGGACTCTGTCGCACAGAGCAGAACGCGTCCCCACTAACTCAGGAGCCAGGCAGAAGGAGAAATCCCACACAAGTCAGACTCTAGTCTAGAGAAATGTGGATATCCTAACTGTACCGTGGTGGTCTACACTCATTTTCAGGCCAGCGGTCACTCTTTCAGGGATGAAGATGTTCACATCCTTGATAGAAAGGAATTGTAGTTTGAGAGAGGAGTAAAGGAGGCCATATTTGTGAAAATAAACTGTACATCATTAAACAGAGGTGGAGGCCTCCAGGTTCAACTGTCCTCCTCTTGCAATGCTGTTATTGCTAGTATCACTCAGCCCCTTGTGAATAGCAAACAACCATCATGTTTCTATCAATCCATCGTTAGGCTGATGGTCCTCCTTGATCATGTGAGCAGCTAGTTTTGGCTGTCAGCAGCAAACTGGTTTATCCACTATGAGAAGGTGTTATTTTTTTAAGACTTAGTTGAATATAGCATCTCAGACTGAAAAAGTTTTTCAGAGAAAGACAATGTTTCTACAAGTTTTTTGTTTTGTTTTTTAAATTTGAGAGGACTAGACTTAACTGTTTTAGATTTTTCTACATGCATTATTGAGCATGCATCCGGAAACTCCAAAATTTTAGTTGTATACACAATGTTGTTACAGTGAAATACTAATATTATTTTTGTGCATGTCAATTTGCATTCTCCAAAATGGGTTAAATTGTACAGTATTTTCTGGAATTTAGGTCGCACTTGAATATAGGTCGCAATTATTGCCAAAGAATTGGAAAAATCCATATATAGGTCACACCTGAATATAGGTCGCACCTACGTCAAAATGTGGACCGTGTTTAGCTCTGCTGCAAATGTCTGCCACAGGAGCGCACAGCAAGGCTTTTACACTTAAAACACTTAAAAACAATTATTTGTTTGATAAAAGTTATAGCAAATGTGTGTCTGAGCTAAACTTTTCTTTAATAAATGAAATATTTTAGCAGGATAAACACTTTAAAAAATGTAAATGTATTTGTTAGTTGACATTATTGTAAGAGTGTGTCTCAGTTTAATTTTTGTTGATAAATGATTACAAATCAGCTTATTTTATAAAAAGCCATAAATAGGTTGCACCTGAATATTGGTCGCAGGGCATGCAGAAATTACAAAAAGCTGCGACCTACATTCAGGAAAATGTGGTACTTAAAGAATACATTAGATTAGATTATTTGCATTACTTAAATATAACTTTGTTTATACACAATTGCACTGGAATAAATAAAATCTTACTTTGCAAAATGTATAATTAGCCTAACTGATAGGTGTACTTATTTTCAGTTATATTCGAGTTGTTTATGTTGCACCAGTTTTAAAACATGTGTGATCTCAAGGTACAAAACCTCAGACATGTCATGTTCAGATAAAGTTAAAGAGTCAGATTAAAATCAGTTAGCATACAGTCCATTTTAGTTTAAAAATCCTATACAACCAAAATTATTAAAAATTCAAATTGACTTGAATTTAAAGGTTTATGAGTTTCAGAAAACCAGTACAGCAAAGGTTAGAAATACCTTCATTGGATCTTTGTGAATTTAGAAAAAAAGCATATGACAGGGTGCCAAGGGAGGAGGTGTGGTATTGCATGAGGAAATCTGGAGTGGAAGAGAATTATGTTTGGTACAGGACATGTACTTTGTATGAGGACAGCAGGACAGTGGTGAGATGTGCTGTAGGAGTGACAGATAGCTTCAAGATGGAGGTGGGAGTGCATCAAGGATCAGCTCTGAGCCCCTTCTTGTTTGCTCTGGTGATGGACCGACTAACAGATGAGGTCAGGCAGGAATCCCCATGGGCTATTATGTTTGCAGATGACATTTTGATATGTGGTGAGAACAGGAAACAGGTGGAAGATAACTTCAAGAGGTGGAGGTATACGCTTAGAAGATTAATAAAAGTATGTTGTAGTAAGACAGAGTATATGTGTGTGAATTAGAGGAAGGTTGGTGGAACAGTGAGACTACAAAGAGCAGTGGTCACAAAGGTGCAGGACTTAAAGTACTTGGGGTCCACTATCCAGAAAAATTGGGATTGTGGTAAAGAGGTGAAAAAGAGAGTCCAGGCAGGATTTAGTGGATGAAGAAAAGTTTCAGGAGTCATTTGTGATAACAGAGTGACAAAAAAGGTCAACGGAAACTTTACAAGACAGTGGTGAGAACAGCTGTGCTATATTGTCTGGATACAGTGGCATTGACTAAAAAAGAAGAAATTACTGGAAGTGGTGGAAATGAAGACGTTGAGGTTCTCCTTAAGAGTGACAAGGATGGATACAATTAGAATTGAGATTATCAGAGGAACAGCACATGTTGAACAACTGGGAGATAAAGTTAGAGAGACCAGACTGAGATGGTTTGGACATGTTCAGATGAGGGACCGTGGGTATACTGGATTCAAGGATTTGAGGTTCTTTATTTGTCATTCGCACCACATGCATTACATGTGGTAGAACAAATTTGTGTACACAAGGTCCTAGTTACATCCAACAAAATTATAAAATGTAAAAGAAAAACAGTAGTAAGATCAAAGGTATGAACTAAGAAAAAGTTAACTAAAAATACACTAAGTACTAGCAGTACAAAAACAATACGCTAAACAGCAGCATGACCATGAGTATGTGTGAGCAGATGAGCACAAATGAACACAGCAACAGGAAATAGATCAGCAGCATGATGTGATTTCTTTTCACAGTGATTATCCTAATTAGAGATTCATGAGTCTAACAGCCTCAGGGTAGAAGCTGTTCCTCAGTCTAGTTGTGCTATACTTAATGCTTCTTAACCTCCTGCCTGAAGGGAGTGGGACAAAAAGTGTGTCTATGCTGGGTGAGTGGGGTATTTCATGATGCAGGTGGTCCTCTTCCTACATCTGGAAGTGTAGATGACTGTGATGGTGGGGAGACTGACTCCCAACAGTCTTCTGTAAAGCCTTCACCACTCTCTGCAAAGCTTTTCTTTATTTCCTTTCTGGTAATACAGTATTGGTAGAAGGATGTTAGAAATACACCTGCAGGAAAAAGACAATGAGGAGATATAGAGGACATTGGGGTAGTTGAAGTGAGAAGAATCATCTAAGAAAGCCAGTGGTTTGCACCAGATCCCCATACTGGTTAAATATACCAATCTTAAATGTTGTCAGGTCATCGTTGATGTTAACAAAGACACACAACTGTTCAAATAGTAGTATCCCTTCAGCTGGACTGATGCAACACATTTCTCCTATTACTGATCATGTCATTAAAAAGTCAAACACAATGTAATATGTCTTTATTTACACAATAGTGTTGTAAAATGCCACAAAGTAACATATAGTAAAAAAAGCACCAAACACCTTAATTCCTGTTTTCCATCAGAATGTAACCCAAGTCTTTAGTTCACAGGACTGTGTCTGTTGGCAACAAATTCTGAACAGTTTGTGAGGGAATTTCCAAAAAAGTCTCAAAATATGTGTGAAGGTTCTCAATTTTATTTTGTGAGACATATGTTTTTATTCTTGTTGCTGAAATTTAAAACATTTTTGAGAATATGTGAGACAAATTTTCTCTCTAAATTTTAACAAGTTCATCACTGGCATCATACCTGCATTGAACATGTCCCAGTTTGGTTTCCATTAGTCAGAGAGCAAAAGTCATGTGGCTAACTATGGGTGGATTTGTTGACTGATGAAACCAAGTTATGACTGACTGGAAACAAACAAACAAAAAAGATAATAAATTATAAACTAACTTAAAAATGATAGGGAAATGTTTTCACTAAATGTTCACATAATTAGAACACTTTAAGACTAAAGTGTGACAAAAATATTGTACTTGCATGTCATTCACATGTATATCATGCAAACAATACAATTCATTTCCAATAACACACATGCATGTGTCCCATAACTACCAATTAAGTGTGATTCCAAATAAAAATGTGCATATTTTCGTGTAATTTTTATTTTAGATGGGTTGCCAACGGTCTCAGTCCACTGAGATATAAACTTTATACAGGACCCAGCTTAGGCCATGACCTGTTCAACTACACAGACGTGGCACAATGCGTAGCCTATGTTGTAAAACTGTTTGAACAATTGTCAGGTGAAGTACTCGAGTTTGTAATCAAGGTTGATGCTCAATAATCCAGGTAAAAAATCCCACAATATTAATTCAGGTCTTCTGGAACGTTTCTGTCTACGGTCTACTCAAGTTAGTCTTCAGTCCAGTGGCGAGCCGTGCATTTCACACCTAGGCCTTTAGTAGTGCTCTGTCTGAATCAATCCAACCCTCAAAAACTATTTCCACCATATTTTTAGACACATTTTTGGCTGATATATGACCGTTTCCATTCATTCTGACGGGAAAAATGGAGCAGTACCACTTTCGGCCACTAGGGGCGCTAAAGGGCCCTCTAGGCTTTTGTCGACTACCGGTGAACCTGAATGTGTACAGATATTTTAGAGCAAAAAAAGTCCTGCTGGATGGACAGCGTGTGCAGACACATCATGCTGCAATTTAAAGATAAAATTAAAGTGTTTAACTCCATTCTTGCCATCATCCTGGGAGGCTTGACCAAGCTTCAAAGCAGCTCTGCACCGCCTTTGGGAGGAGTGATGGTGGACGGAGAGCAACAGCTTCACGGCTACAGGACGGATGTGCCACGTGATGTTCCAGCAGGTCCTCGGATGGATGGATAAAGTTTGGACCTCAGTCAATAAAGAATCCATCCAGTCAGGGTTCAGGAAGGCCAGGATGTTTGCTGGACGTGGATGAGGAAAAGGAGGCAGTGCACTGAGCTGCATCAATTACATGTTACCTCAGGAGTTGTCAGAACTCTCCACCAGTGACACAGAGGATGAAGAATTCAACGGGTTTGAATAAAAAAAAATATTAAAAAAAGTTTTTTCTGTCATCATTATGGGCGGGTGAGCGTGTAGTAATTTTAAAGCCGCTTTATTTCGTCGGCTTCATTTTGCCATGTTTTACTGTCAAAGTGCATTTATTAAGAAAAGTTCAGCTGAGACACATCTTTACTATAATGTCAGCAAACAAATATATTTTTAAGGTGTTTATGTTGTTACCTTTTAAAGAGATGAAGGTTTTCACAGCATGCGCGCCCACGTTTGGAAGACCCAACAAGCTAAACTATTTAAATCCAGCGGATTTGACCATTATATTCATTTATTAAACAAAAGTTCGGCTCAGACACATATTTGCTATAATTTTCAGCAAACAAATATATATTTTTAAGGTGTTTATGTTGTTAAATTTTAAAGAGATGAAGGTTTTCGTATGTAGCGCGCACGTGAAGACCGGTCAAAGCGAAACTATTTAAATTCAGCTTATTTGACAATTACGTTCATTTTTAAAGGAGAAGTTCAGCTCAGGCATACTTTTACTATAATGTCAGCAAACAAATATTTTTTTTAAGGTGTTTATCTTGTTAAATTTTAAAGACATGCACAGTGCACATGCTTGACACAGCAAAACTCTTTTTTAAATCCAGCTGATTTGCAATATTATTTAGGAATATAACAACATTTTACTCACAAAAAATCCTGATTATTTTAACACAACATATTTGCTTGTGCAGCTCGCTACAGATGCAGTTTGCTAGCTCTGGCTAGTACACGCTTTGACTATCCAATCAAAGCGTGTGAATACGCTGACGTTTCCGTACGGCGTACGGAAAACGTCAGTGTAAGCTAGAGGACCCTGGTGTCGCCAACTCAAAATCTTATTGGTTGACGCAACAGTTTGATCGACATTTATTTTATGCTACATGGCTTGCAGAACTGATTGTGAAGGCCTCCAGGCAGATTTATTTGACCCAGGCAACAAACAGTGGCTGAAATGTGATTGGTTCAATGCTTAAATATGAAAACACACATCTGGAAGCAGCACAACCAGTGGAGTAGCAATGAAAGGAAGTGGACAGACCATTAGGAATTATGTAATACGTATTCATGGACAAAATATAATACAAATAAAACATTATTTTTTATTTTTTTATTTTAAATCATTTTCGGCCAGCAGAGAAGGCCTTGCAGGCCTTTACGGCACACCACTGCTTCAGTCTCATTTAGACATTTCTACACATTGGTTTTAGACTTTACTTCTGGTTTTATTTTATCTTTCCTTTTAGGAAATAGTAATACCATCCACATAAATAAAATAATCTTTGTATCTTGACTGTAACACGAAATTCATTAAGACTGGTTTAAAATCTTTTTAATAAATTTGTTTTTCACCAGGTTGTCTTAATCTCATTTTATTTTAGGGTCCCGTCTTCGCCAGGAAGATTCCCCTCCTCGCATTGTTGAACACCCTTCTGACCTAATTGTGTCCAAAGGGGAACCAGCCACCCTTAACTGTAAAGCCGAAGGCCGCCCGACCCCCACAGTGGAATGGTATAAAGATGGGGAGCGTGTCGAGACGGACCGGGAGAATCCTCGCTCCCACCGAATGCTGCTCCCCAGCGGGTCCCTCTTCTTTCTGCGCATCGTCCATGGGCGACGAAGCAAGCCAGATGATGGCAACTATGTGTGTGTTGCCCGAAATTATCTGGGCGAAGCCATGAGCCGAAATGCATCTCTAGAAGTAGCACGTAAGTCCGAATTTTCATCATGTTCCCTGAGACACCAACAACAAAAAAGGATTATGTCACGATCAAAAATATCTCAGTGTTGCGTGAAAGAAAAATGATTATGCAGGAGGTGTCAAGGTTGGTAACCTTTCATGTGCTGCATGAAAATGTGAGAATGTGTAAATGTTGCATCTGAAAAAGGTTCATGTTAAATTAAGTGTAACATTTTGGGGCAGTTGTGCTACAGAATCCATGGAAGATGTCATCTGTCATAATATGTGCAGCTTCACCTTTTGACTGAACCTGCAAATGCGTGAGTGTGTGTATGCTCAGCGCTTGTGCTCGTATGTGTGTAAATATGTTTTTCAGACTCTTGGCGAGACCTGTTTGGATGACCTGCTTGAGTAATGTATGGGCAAAGCTGTGAACTGCTCCAGGGAGGAGCAAAAAAGAGGTGGGGGGGCAGGATTTTAGCCTAGCTAACTGTCTTTCACTGTTTGGGTTTGGAAGGATGCAGCCAGCTCCCAGCCAGATCTCTCCCTGGGTGGGAGGAAAAAGCTCTGGGCTATTCACATTTCCATTATGTGCTAAAGTGAGCTGATTTCTTGCCATGAACACAATACACACATGCTCGGACGCACACACTGATATACATGCTTGCACACAGACGCATTATTTGTTTTCTTCTTCCTACTCTCATTGACTGGGGTTTCAAAGCAAACAGAACATTTCAGTTTGGTTGAAAATTTACAGAAAATTACAAAATATGATTAAGTTGTACTTATGTTGTGATCTGAAAAAAATATATACTATGTATAACACCTTGATTCAGCGTTCTTTATGGTATGTTGGTGTTGTGCCTAAAAGGCGGTGAAAAATAAATAAGTATATATATATATATATATATATTAATGGTGTCGAAATTAGCGCGTTAATTATTTGCGTTATTTTATTTATTATGACGCGTTAAAATAAAATAACGCAACGATTATTTTGAA
>JBBPBX010006780.1:28871-39350 GCA_038048925.1 Garcialebias charrua
GATATGTTAAAATGTTTTTGGCTGATAACCGATACCAATGCAGTACTGACATTTTTCCCCTAGACCTACTTACCGGTACATAAACTACATAGCTCTCTCTGCTGTGGAATTAAAATACTACATTGTTCTGCATGGTCTTTGACAATTTGGTCTGTTACCAAATGCAGATGTAAAAAAGAGGGCTGAAAATGGTAAAACACTTCAACTTGTAATGTATTATGAATTTTACTCTCTCTAAAACAATGACAACACTTGAAGAGTGAAAATTTAACAACGCGCATGTCGTCATAACGTTGTGCTGGCACTGCAGCATCCTTGTCACTGGGTTATCATACAAAAACAGCGACTTATAACAGTGCCTTTTATATCGTTGAGTTATTTTTGATGGAATGGCCAATGTTCAATATTTAACTTTATCACCAATATTGGCAGATACTGATACCATGCCTATATATATATATATATATATATATATATATATATATATATATATATATATATATATATATATATATTAGGGGTGTAACGGTACGCTAAAATCACATTTCGGTTCGGTTCAATTACAAGGAGGGCTCGGTTCGGTTTATTTTCGGTTTATTTTCGGTACAAAAAAAAAAGACAAAATAAAGACTTACAAAATGTTTATTTTGAAAATATGCCAAAAATATGTTTGTATTGTATTGTAGTAATAAATAAAAGTGACCCATTTGGATGATATTTTAAATAAACAGCACTCTACAATAAATAAATTATATTAAAAATAATAAAAATCTTAATGAATACAATAACAGTCAGAACCAGAACAATAAGCAGCAACAGACTGTTTACAATCTTAACTAATAAAGTTTTTGTCCAGTAGCACCAGTGTGGCTGTATTTGTCCTCATTACTCACAACCTCTTCTTGGTGGGACTGGTCCTGGAACAGTTCCAGAGTTCAATTCAGTCATCACACACTTCTTAGCTGCAGCAGGTGATCTCTGGTGGATTTCCCTGAAGTGGAAGGAGAGCAGCTACCTCTGTAACTGGAAATACTGGAAATAAAACACAGAGGTAAAAAAATAAGTTAATAAGATTATAATTTTAAATAATAATAAATTATAAATAATAATTATAATAAAATAACAATACCTCTTGAACGGTTGAATATCTCACTCATCATCAGGGCAGGGTTTAAATCAGCTCCAGGACTTGTTGACCATCAGTTTTAGTTTTTTCATAAAGAGCTGAACTTTTTGACTTAAGTGTTGACGTGATGGATGTCTCATAGCAAGGATCAACTGTGCATTAAAAACTTTCAGACTTAGATTCAGAGCTTTAAAAACTCATACAGTTTGTGTTATTGATCTGGACCCATCTAAATTACCTGATGAAGTTGTTTAAATGCAGCTGTGTTGTTAGCGCACTTTGTAGAAGTTGTTTAAATGCAGCTGTGTGGTTAGCGTACTTTGTAACAGCTCGTTCACGTTCTGATGACGTAGTTTCCAGCGCGTTCACGTTAGACGTGTTGCTGCTGCAGATCCAGTCTTCATGAAAAAACGTCCACACACACAGCTTTGTGCGCTCGTCTTTTAACAAGAAAACCATAACGTTAACAAACAGGAAACCGCAGCGAGAAGCTAACGGCTAATGCTGCGCGTGCTGCGAGATAATAGCTCCGTGCTGAAACGCGCCCAGGAAATTTTGTTCCGCGGCGCACATATTAACATTCAATGAGTGAAAAAATAACCGTTTCGGTACAGCACGTTCGGTTCGGTCCACCTCCGTACCTTTTCGGTTCGGTACACCAACTACAACCGTTACATGCCTAATATATATATATATATATATATATATATATATATATATATATATATATACTTTGTATATTGTGTGTGTATGTTATGAGAAAATTAAAATTATGGGCAACATTATGGTCCTTATGATGCTGTTGTGCCTTTGGGTTATTTATGACCCACATGGTGTCTCTATATGGCTTTATGAAAAAAAAAAAAATCATGGTCTGGAAAGATAAAAAGACAGCTATAAAAAAAGACTTCTTAGCTATAAATGTTGCAGTGGTGTTTGTGATCCTTTTGCCCCATTTTGTGCCACTTCACCCTTTTGTCTTGATTAACTTTCTCCATTAGACACAAGAAGTAGATGATTGATCTGTCAATTAAGTCTGGGGACCACATTTTTCCATCTTTCTTTGAATAATTGTCATTATGATGAAATAAATGCATTTTATTACAACAACAAAAAAATGTGTAGAACACTGTTGTCATTTGAGGCTATGCCCTTTTGTTTCCTTGGACAGGAGTCCTTCACAACAAGGGTGCCTTTCTTTGGCACAACACCAACAGATCATAAAGAAAGCTGATTAAAGTATTATAGTATTTTTTTTTTACAAAACATTCTGTCTGTGGGCTTAATAAATGTAAACTATTTGTCTTTATTTGTCTGTTTATGATATCAGAAGTGGCCAGTATAGTATTGTATTCATTAAAAATATGAGCATTCATCTATACGTATACATGTATGTATTATTATTTTTTTTTTACTTAGAATCAAAATAAATGTTTAAAAGTTCAACACAGTTTTTATCATTGGCTTTTACACTTGAAGTTGTTGGAATGATTCTAAATGAATGTTAATGTTTTATATTCATGAAACATAAATAAATCATAAATTGGCTGCCTTGATTTTCTAAAAATCAGCATTGGTATATTAATCATTGGAAGCCCCTAACTAATTGACTTAGACTATAACCTGTTTTTTTTTCTTATTGATTTATGTTTTATTTCAAATAGTTTATCAGAGGATACAGCACCCTATTTTACAAACAAAACATTATTCTGGTGCTTGATGCTTAACTAGATTAACATTTGTACTACTTTGTAAGATTGTTACAAAGTACAAACGTGTTTCTGTCTCGTTGTAATCACAAACAACACTGCAATAGATTTTGCGCACACAATGGGCATCTTAAACATTACATCTGCATTTGAAGCTTGTGAATAATTCCCTCTCATAAAATAAGCCAGAGACCCCAAACTGTCGCCACAGTGTCAAGCGTCTTGCTATGGCCCCTTTGTTGATTTCTTTCACTGAATATGGGCCGACTTTATGAACACAATGACAGTGTCAGAGTACATTTGTGGGGATTTGCTGCTCCTCTTTAAGCACCATAATGCTAATGTGTAATTTACAGCTCTGACTAATTTTATAGCTTTAATACTAAAGGAGAGATATGGCATTTTTAACAACATGTGTGAAGGAAAAACAAGATATATTGCTTTAACAACGAAGATTCAAACATGCACTAGCTAAATATAAATAATAAAGCTTCAGTGTTTGCCCCTGGGCAGCTCTAATGTTTTTATGAAATGCTGGAATGATGTGAGCCTTGATGGTTTATTGCAGCATGCAGAATCCCTGAAGCTGTCTCTGAGACCCACTGGTGTGCATTTGACTAAATACATGTGTACAAAACCATCATTTGTGGGTGAGGACATTCTTAGAGATCAATGATTGCTCAGGAAAGCCATATCTTACTAGCTTTGCAATATTTAGCTGCTTTATGACCCATGCAGATTCACTAAAGATAATGCACATGTTCTTTTTGTGAACACTACAAATGTCACACATTTGCTACCGTTTTTAGATGCATGTGTCACAATAGAAAACTGTAGCTCTCCTGTTTCATTGTTATGCAATCCTAACCACTGTTATGTTATTTCATGTGTTTCATCATGTTCAAACAATGCCAATAGGCTATTTTCCTGAATGGTCAGGCCAGTTGCTCGCCTTTGTTTGCAGGATGTTATGTTTTCAGAGAAGGAAGAATCAGACGACTCCCTCAGGGGCTGCAGGTTCTCGTCAGTTTTGCTGCAGCCAAAGTCGTCATGCAAACCTCTGGGTGGGTGCAAGTGGGTAGATAAAAGTGCTGCGGGGATGATCTGCCAATGACTATAGCTCAGATTGGTCTTTTTTTTTTTCAGGAGTCTACACACAACTGCAATTTTCCTAATGGGCTGTAGCAACGTATCTTAACCAGTGGTTCGGAAAATGTAGCTAACCAGAGGGGTGCTGCTCCCGCGGGAAACATTTCTGCTGTACAAGCTCATTTTTGGTGGTTTGTCATGCATTTTGTGAGCTTCAGCCTGACTGAAATTTGATGAGGCATTATTCATTTTGTCTGATGCAAAACACTTCAGCTGTCTGAGATGGCAGCAGAGCTTAAAATATGTAAATTATGCAGCTATGCCAAACAAATCTACAGCTGGCAGGTTGACAAAACAAATAACCAACCTCACAACATTTGTCTCCTATTAATTAGCTACAGAGACATTTATTTCTACCCATTTGTTAGTGGAGCCCATGACAAAGAATTGACTATACAGTAACAATAGTAGCAGCGAGACTAAAATTAAAATGTCAAAGTTTGCATACTATTCTAACTGGAATTTGAAATAATACACACAAACTTATGTTGAACACAAAAAAATTGTGAAACTGGACACATGTAGGAATTGGAGGGAAAAAAATCCTATTAAACTGTTTCTTCTTGCCTGTGAAGAAATACTAATACAAAAATAAATAAATAAATAAAAAAACACCTCACACAAACAAGCACATACCGTACTTTTCGTCGTAGAACACACAGTTTTTTTTACTCATTTGAATATCCTGTGGATAATACGCCGAAGCGTCTTATTTATGGATTTTTTCCCCCATATTTTTAGACCCATTTTTGGCTCTGATATCGCCGTTTTTCATTTTGGGCAAAAAATGGTGCAGTACCACTTTTGTCCGCTAGGGGGAGACTTCCAGAGGAGTATACCGACCGTTTCTAGCTCGTGTGTCCAAAAAGCCTCCTCTGGTCGGACTGACTCTGTCGCTGCCCGGCCTCCTGCTCTGGAGCTAATCACTGTTAGCTGTGTTGTTAGCTGTTTTTTTAACAATATAACTCATAAACCACACCGTGGATTTTCTTGAAACTTACAGAGCGTAATTATCTGGTGGTCAATTACAAACTGTTAGCTGCAGAAGATATTTAGAGCTAAAAAAAATCGCTCTTTTAGGTTTGTTGTTATAACTACCGTAAACAGATACCTACTGTTTAGATAAACAGCTCTTAAACCACTCGACAGATGCTTTTTTAGGCTTACAGAGTGTAATTATATGGGGTTTAATGTACAAACTGTTGCCCTGTATAAGACATTTGAGATCAAATTCAAATTTTTTATTCGTTTTTTACAGGCAGAATTGTCTCGTAGCTTCGGCTTTATTTCCGTTTATATTGTTATAAATCACAAACCACTCGGGGGATATTTTTTCTGCTTACAGAGTGTAATTATATGGGTTTCATTTACAAACTGTTGCCCTGTATAAGACATTTGAGATAAAATTCAATTTTTTATAATTTATTTTATAGTAACGCACGCGACCATTTGGAAGACGTCAAACTGAAACAATTTAAATTCAGCAGATTTGACCATTTTGTGAATTGATTAAAGCTGCACTATGTAACTTTGTAGTGCAGTCTGTAGCTTTTCTAACAATATATTTTTAACATATTTCTTCACTCTGTCACTATCTACTGACAGACTGGTGTTAGACAAAGTAATCTCTGAAAAAAACTATAGTCCCCTTGCTTCTCTATCAGCATTTATAAAAACACTAAAAACACAGAGTGACCCGCTGTTAACCAGCCAATAAAAACAGAGTTTGTAACCAGCCAATAAAAACAGAGCTTGAATTTGAATTTCAGCAGAGCAAGGGGGGCAGAGCCATATATGGCTCTGAGGGGGAGGGATCAGAATGCTTTGCCTGTTGAAAATATTTCTAAGTCCTGTGCTCTACAGAAAGTTACACATAGCACCTTTAAGGAACGGTTAAGCTCAGGAACCCTTGTGCTATGATGTCAGCTAAGAAATGTATTTTTTCTCAGCAAAGAAATAATAGTTTTTACTGTGTTATCTTGTAAAGTCCTTCCATGCTGGCTTGCTTCTGTGACCGCCATTTTCAGCAGGGCAAATGAGGCGCTGACGCGTCGCGTAGCGGTGACGCATAATAGATGCATCTTATAGGGCGAAGCGTATTATTTATGGATTTTTCCAATTTATTGACAATAATTGGACAAAGCGGGTTATACACAGAAGCGTGTTAAACGCCGAAAAGTACGGTAGTGACATAGACATTCCGCAGAGGGGGGGATACAAAGACGACAAGAGCAGTGAGCAGGATGCGCTCGAGGACACTGTAAGAGTTCTGATAAGGATGGAATAATCAACCAGTTCTCTCCGGTGAAATCCATAAACATGCTCGAGTGATGGCGAATGGCCAAGGACAATGCATATGGGAATCAAAGAGTCCTGAAATGATGACACAATGTTTATTCAACTGTTTTCATTGCGTTGATCTGTTGGAAATTCCGTACCTAACAACTCCCCCCCCCACCACCAAAAAAAACAAAAAAAACCAAACATGTAATTTAACTAATACCCTGATGCATGCTCAATAATCCAGGTCGAAAAATCTAAAAAAGCTAAGTCTGGTCCTCTGGACATTCAAAAAACAAAATTGTAGAAACGTTTCGGCTTTCATCCGAAAGACTTCCTCAGTCTGAGGTGCTGTATTCAGCTCAGTCTTATAAATAGCACCCTCTCACAGTGGATCAACCAGTTTGCTGATGACAGCCAAAACCAGCTGCTCACATGATCAAGGAGGACCATCAGCCTGACGATGGATCGTTAGCACCCTGATGGTTGTTTGCTATTCACAGAGGGCTGAGTGATACTAGCAATAACAGCATTGTAAGAGGGGGACAGTTGAACCCGGAGGCCTCCACCCCTGTTTAATGATGGACGGTTTCTTTTCACAAAGATGGCCTCCTTTACTCCTCTCTCAAACCATCGTTCCTCTCTATCAAGGATGTGAACATCTTCATCCCTGAAAGAGTGACCGCTGGCCTGGAGATGAGTGTAGACTGCAGAGTCCTGACCTGATGATGTTGATCTTCTGTGCTGGGCCATCCTTTTGGCCAGTGGCTGTTTAGTTTCCCCGATATAAGACTGATCACAGCCCTCCTGACACTGAACAGCATACACAATATTACTCTGTTTGTGCCGGGGGACTGGATCTTTGGGATGAACCAGTCTTTGCCGTAATGTATTTTGGGGTTTAAAAGCCACTGGGACGTTGTGTTTAGAAAATAAACGTCTCAATGTCTCTGAAACTCCCGCAACATAAGGAATGGCCACTGGTCTGGGTTCCTTCTTTTCACCTGATGGCTGGCTAGAGTCCTGTTTGGGTTTATTCTCTGCTTTGAGGAAGGCCCAGTTAGGATATCCACATTGCTCTAGTCTAGAGCCTGTCTTGTGTGTGATTTCTCCTTCTGTCTGGCTCCTGAGTTAGTGGGGACGCTGTCTGCTCTGTGATACAGAGTCCTGATGACTCCTAACTTGTGCTCCAGAGGGTGATGGGAGTCAAACTGTAAATACTGGTCTGTGTGGGTGGGTTTGCGGTACACCTCAGTTTGCAAATTTCCTCTATCAGAAACTGAGACCTCACAGTCCAAGAAAGCCAACCTGCCATTTTTTACATCTTCTCGTGTGAACTTGATATATTTATCCACAGAGTTGATGTGATCAGTGAAATGTTGGACTTCCTGAGATTTAATTTTAACCCAGGTGTCGTCAACATACCTGAACCAATGACTTGGTGGTCTCCCTGAAAAGGACGTCAAGGCTCTCTTTTCTACCTCCTCCATGTACAGGTTGGCAACAATAGGAGAAACTGGAGACCCCATAGCACACCCATGTTTCTGCCTATAATATTGCTCCCCATATGTGAAGTAGGTTGACTGCAGGCACAGTTTCAAGAGTTGACACAGTTGCTCTGTGGAAAGCGTGGTCCTGCTGTTCAGAGTGGTGTCTGATTTTAACCTTAAACAGACCACCTCTACTGCCTCATCAACAGGAATGCACGTAAAGAGTGATGTGACATCAAAAGAGACCATTGTTTCATCAGTCTCCATGATGACATCCCTCACCTTATCCACAAAGTCCATGGTGTTCTGTATGTGGTGTTCTGAGCTGCCAACTAAAGGGATGAGTACAGATGCCAGATATTTGGAAACATTGTAAGTGACCGAGTCAATCACTTACAATGTTTCACATTGTAAGTGAAACATTGTAAGTAATTGTAAGCACAAACAGAGTAATATTGTGTATGCTGTTCAGTGTCAGGAGGGCTGTGATCAGTCTTATATTGGGGAAACTAAACAGCCACTGGCCAAAAGGATGGCCCAGCACAGAAGATCAACATCATCAGGTCAGGACTCTGCAGTCTACACTCATCTCCAGGCCAGTGGTCACTCTTTCAGGGATGAAGATGTTCACATCCTTGATAGAGAGGAACAATGGTTTGAGAGAGGAGTAAAGGAGGCCATCTTTGTGAAAAGAAACTGCCCATCGTTAAACAGGGGTGGAGGACTCCGGGTTCAACGGTCCCCCTCTTACACTGCTGTCATTGCCAGTATCATTCAACCCTCTGGGGATAGCAAACAACAATCAGGGTGCTAACGATCCATCGTTAGGCTGAAGGTCCTCCTTGATCATGTGAGCAGCTGGTTTCGGCTGTCATCAGCCAACTGGTTGATCCACTGTGAGAGGGTGCTATTTATAAGACTGAGCTGAATACAGCACCTCAGACTGAGGAAGTCTTTCGGATGAAAGACGGAATGTTTCTACAATTTTTCTTTGCTTTGTTTTGTTTTGATTTTTTGAATGTCCAGAGGACCAGACTTAGCTTTTTTTAGATAATTTAACTAATATTTGCTCAACATGATTTTCTCCAATTATCTCATCAGATTAATCTAATCTAATCAATTTAATTGTTTGTTACAGTCTTAGATTTTTGTTTGTTGTTTTGTTTACTTTTTATGCCTAACCAAGTTTATTTCAGTAAAACTATATAATCACAGGTGCAAAACAAACATGTTTTTATCTGATCTCAGTCACTATTTATTCTGTATTAATATTTACGGATGACACTTTTTTATTTTCTACTTTGTAGAATTTTGTTTTTGCAACATTGACCCCATAAACTTGCACTAATTCAAAATGGCAGTATTTCCTTTATATAAAATACTTTTTTTTATTTTTCAAATTGAGCATTTGAAGGGAGGCTTCTGAAGAGATGCATCTATAAAATATTAAGACTTTTTACTTAGTTCAAGCACCTTAAACATAAATTACAGTCTTAAGTCTTCTTGGACATGGTGCAACGTGCTTCGTTAACCTGCATTTAGTGATTTTCTGTCATTCTTTTCAAATCCTCTCAAGCTCAGTCAGGTTGGATGGGTGCTGTTGGTGAACAGCCATTTTCAGGTCACTCCAGAGCTGTTCAATTTGCTGTAAACTGAACTATTGTGTTGCATTCTCAGAGCTGTACTCAATCCTGGTGTGGTGAATGTTATGGGCTGTGTGCCATTGACATATTGGAATGTGAACTTTTGACCCAACCTGAGGTCCTTAGTTCTGTGGAATTGGTTTCCAATAGGGCTATATTTGTAGATGGACCAATGAGCTACTCATTAATGCTGAGCAGACTCCTGGTCTCTGATGCAAAAAAATAAAAAAATACAGAATGATGATGCCCATCATATGCTGGTGGGATGGTGTGGCACAGGTTGAGTGGTTTCTGGTTTCCTTTAGATATTATGTTTAGAAATTGATGCCAAACAATTAGCCTGACTCAGTATCATCAGACCATAGAATCTTGTTCCTCAGTCTGAGAGTCTTTTAAGCAGTTCCAGGTGTTTTGCACTGAAGAGAGGTTTTCATGTAGCTCTTTGCCTTAAAGCCCAAAACTCCCAACACATGATCAGAATGGAATGAGCCTTTTGGATGAAAGGTGAGAAATATCCACAAAACAAAAAAAAAATATGTCCAGTTTCTTTCTGTCTAAACATAGAACAGCCCAGATTTGTTTAAGCCTGTAAGTTTGATTGTCATTCTACTTTGTCCCACTTCTGCTCAGTCGTTTCTCTCACTGAGACCTTCTTCCTCAGCTGCTCAGTCTGACTGGGCGACCAGGTCTCAGAGGAATCTTGATCAGGCTAAACTTCCTTCACTTGAGAATCATGAAAGCTGCAGTTCTCTTGGAAACCTTCACGCACCAAATACTCTGCA
Organism: Garcialebias charrua; assembly: GCA_038048925.1. Classification (NCBI taxonomy): domain Eukaryota; kingdom Metazoa; phylum Chordata; class Actinopteri; order Cyprinodontiformes; family Rivulidae; genus Garcialebias; species Garcialebias charrua. The sequence continues at coordinate 39,051 of JBBPBX010006780.1, forward strand.
GCCCACCCCAGAGCTGTGCTTCAACAATCCTACATCTGAGCTCTGCAGGCACTTTCTTGGACCTCATGGCTTTTTTTTGCTCTGATAAGCATTGCCAGAAAGAAGACGCTCTTCAGAAAGAAACAGGCCTTTTCAAATCACGTTCAATCAATTTCATTTTCCACAGGTTGATCTTAATCTGTGTGAAGAAACATGTCAGCAGTGATCAAGGGAAAATGGGAAATAATTGAACTAAATTTCAAGTGTTCTTGCAAAAGGTCTGACTAACATAGTTGACTTTTTTAATGAATACAGTGTACA
>JBBPBX010006780.1:40304-67322 GCA_038048925.1 Garcialebias charrua
TTTAACCAGCACCATCTGCTGAACATCTGCAGGGAACACTGAAAACATGAACATCAGGCACAATTATAACTTTATATTCATACATACAGTGTTGCTTGAAAGTTTATAAAGCCTTTAAAACGTTTTAAATTTCTGCATAAAAATGACCTAAAACATCATCAGATTTTCACACAAGTCTTAAAACTACAATACCATACTAATTTATTTATAGAGCACTTAAAACAGCAACAAGGCCAACCAAAGTGCTGTACAGTAGAAACAAGCACGCACAGTGGACAGGAAAACATAAAATAAAAATAAAGCTACAAATAGCAGCAGAAACTAACTAAAATGACCAACACTGTATAGTACAGAGCAGGGGCCTCATGTATCAACCGTGCGCACGCACAAAAACATTGCGCACGTCACTTTCCACGCAAAGTGGCGTATGTATCAAATCTGATATGAACGGGAATATCTGCGCATCCACGTACAAATCCACGGCTGCTCCCCTGCTTGCGTACGCACGTTTCTGTGGTTATATTTCCTTTGGCGACACTTACAGGTTATTCAGAGAAACTGTGTCCATGATATGAAAATAATCATAAATCCCACCAAACACACATGATTAACAATTATTACATCCACATGGACGCAATTAGATGAGTGGATATAAAAGCATGCGCCAAATAGTGGCAACGATATTGACAACAATGAGATGTGATTTCTTTAAATAAGAAGTTAACCAAGCTGTACCAACACGCCTACGTTTAGGTCAGTGTGTAGCGCGGTTGCCTTTAGTTCCAAAGGTCATGAGTTCGAATCTCGCATGGTACAACGTTTCTCTTTTTTTTTTTTCGTTCCAGATTTAAATACACATGAAAACTATTTACAAAACAAGAAATCGTCTGCTTCCTTTCATTTCATGTATTGTTCTATTTCTTGTTGTTTTATTAAATAGTTTTCCTGTGTTCTTTAAATCTGGAATGAAAAAAAAAAACGTTGTACCAAGGGGGAGTCGATCTCACGACCTTTGGGACGAAGGGCGGGCGCGCTCACCACTAACCTATACAGGCATGTTAGAGCAGATGGGTCAACTTCTTGTTTAAAAGTGGATGGTATGTTTTGCGCTAGGCGTGCCGAATAAAACCTTTTTCCGTGCTTCTCTGCCTCACTCAGAAGTGATTCCTGTTCACAGTCCGTGAAGTTCCTCTTTTTTCCACGTTCCGACATGATTTGCAATGGAGCAGAGACGACATTCCTGTCGTGCATGGCATATTTGAATGACTTTGCATATTCATACGGAGGCGTGTCAAAGGCGGAGTCGGCCACTCTCTCATGTGCGCTCAGTTCCACGTTCATCGTGATGTACAAAAGGAATGTGCGTGGATTCAGGTGTACGCAGGGTTTGATAAATCTGGATTTTTTTGTGCGTAGACACTTTTCTGGATTTGTCCGTACGTCACTTTTCAGTAAGAAATCCACGCAAGTCTTTGTACATGAGGCCCCAGGGGTCTGCAACCTGCGGCTCTGGAGCCACATGCGGCTCTTTGGTCCCTCTGCAGCGGCTCTTTCAAACTTTGACCAAAGCTGACATAAAACTGAATTTTATTGGTTGTTATACAAAAAACAAAAAAAGGACTAACTGTAGTTTTGGCAGTTTCTCTGTCATTTATTTTGTAAATATATGTGAATGCTGGAACAAGTACAAGGAGTAAAACATACCCATTTTAACTTTATGCTTTATTTCTATACTTAAAGGGGACCACATATTCAAAATTCACTTTTTAATGGTTTTTTTACTCAACTTTGGGTATTTACTTCATAAAAAAACAGTCCTAAGGCCAAAAAAATGCACCCAGTGGTTTATTTACTCTAAGTAGATTTATTTATCTTTGATAAATACACTTCGTTTCCCACTTCCTGCGGTTTGTGACGTCACAAACCGCAGCCAACCACCTCAAACCTGAGTCCAGCCCCTCACCTAGCAACCCCTGGTTAGGCTCAACCCACTTCTGTATTAAACACATGACTGTTGTTTTTCATGATTTCATCTCATCTTTTGTTTATATGTTCTTAATTTCATGTGTACAGCACTTTGTTGCAGCTGTGGTTTTTTAAATGGCTTTATAAATAAAGTATAATTGTTATTTTTATGTTTTAGTTCAATTTTTAGTGTATTTGCGATCGCTCCCAACGCGCAGCCGGCAAAAATTAAACGAGCGGACCCCCGGCGTAGGGACCGGCGGCAACGGGACCCTCTTCTGGCGCGATGGAGCGGAGCTTCAACTGTACAGCCTCGCTGCAGCCTCGCAGCAGCCTCGCAGCAGCGAGGACCTTCTCCTTACGGATTAATTTACGGGAGACACTTGGTGAACTTTGTGTTGTCTTGACTGGAACAGCGATAACTCCCAAAATCTCTGCGTGCAACGAGCGGAGCTGGCGAACACCGGAAGAGGAACAAGCTAACATTAGCTTCGGATTCGGGTGGTCTCATGCTAAAAGGAGCAGCAAATTGCGGCGCGCTCAGACGGGTTTCGGTAAGTTATCTTAAAGCTCCACTGACATCATCTTTTGACTTTTCAAAAAATGGCACAACATATATAAATATTAAGATTGACCCCTGACCGTTTTTGCTAAAATAATGTTAAATGAATGAAAATTGACCCCCAAAACAGTTTAAAATTAGCGCCATTTTTTTAACACGATAAATAGGGATATCCCCGTCGCAGGATGATGACGTCATGTAAAGGAAGTTCTCTCCTGCGCAGCTTGAAAACAATGGAGGAGCTACAAACTCGATCCGTCCAATTTAGCCATTTAAAAGTTAATATTTTAGCGGATTGTCTGCAGAGAAGCCAAAGTTATTTCCAGTAAACAGCAGGTTATAATTTTTTTCAGCTCCTGCTGGTTTTTGGAGACTTTTCACTTCATGAGGTGAGCTGCTGTGTGGAGTTACATGCATGTGGACGAGGCAGAAGTAATTCTACAACATGTACATCGTCTCCAGCCTCCACAGCACTGAAATGGTAATATATTAGTTAATGTTCCTAATAATTATTCAACATTAATTAATAGTTTAAAAAATTAGTCCCTTTTAAAATATCTGTTAAATATATTATTCTTTTATTTTATTTTGTTTGTGTTTTCAGGTTTCCAGGTCTCCAGTCCATCACCTGAGGCTCTTCCTGTTGAACCACAACCCAGACTTTCACATCACAGCAGGTAAGATTGCATCAACGAAAAGAATACTACTCAACAATATTCTTTGATGTAAATCTGTTGATTTTCTGTGGTTCTGATGAGGGAAGTGACAAAGTGGATGCAGCATTCAGCCCATAATGGACCCAGATGTCCCCTGCGTCCAGACCTACAACACCTGGACATCATGAGCGTGGAGGAGCGAGGATTCACAGAAATGTCTTCACCTGAAGAGTGGACCGAGGTGGAGAACAAACCTTGATATTGTTAAACAACAGATGGAGACGTCTTCAGGATCTGTAGAACATCAGGACTGCTGCAGAAAGCTACGTTTGTGCATCAAGACATTAAAATATGCAGAAATACTACAACTGGCCAGAGCATTGAGATGAAAATGAATCAATGAATTTAATATTTTTTTCTGAGTGTTCAAATGAACATGTTGTTTGAAAAAAAAAAAAGGATAACAATGAACCAAGTGTTTCTGTAGTTATGTGTAAATAAAGTTACGGTAGTACACTATATTATCTGTTAGTGTTGAGTTATTCTTTGTGAGAATATTTGTGTTATTCTTTGTGAGAATATTTGTGTATCTGTTTTAATTTCATTCGTGCATCTACAACTCACAGCTCATACTTTAGTAAAAACAAAATTGGTGAATGTTGAAAGAAACATTTTATTAAAATAAAACCATCCCATATTATCAAATAAATGAAAACCTCTGGGGAAACATTAATATGAACAGATTATCAAAATAAATTGAGTTTAACACATATTAGCAAGTGTTGTTTGACTTCATCAGCTCTGTAAAAATGACTCCAACACCTCCTCGTCCACCCTCCTGTCCAGGTGTTGTAGGTCTGGACGCAGGGGACATCGGTCTAGTTTCTCCTCATCCTGCTGCTTGTACTTCTTCAGACTCCACCACCTCCTCGCTCCTCCACGCTCATGATGTCCAGGTGTTGTAGGTCTGGACGCAGGGGACATCTGGGTCCATTATGGGCTGAATGCTGCATCCACTTTGTCACTTCCCTCATCAGAACCACAGAAAATCAACAGATTTACATCAAAGAATATTGTTGAGTAGTATTCTTTTCGTTGATGCAATCTTACCTGCTGTGATGTGAAAGTCTGGGTTGTGGTTCAACAGGAAGAGCCTCAGGTGATGGACTGGAGACCTGGAAACCTGAAAACACAAACAAAATAAAATAAAAGAATAATATATTTAACAGATATTTTAAAAGGGACTAATTTTTTAAACTATTAATTAATGTTGAATAATTATTAGGAACATTAACTAATATATTACCATTTCAGTGCTGTGGAGGCTGGAGACGATGTACATGTTGTAGAATTACTTCTGCCTCGTCCACATGCATGTAACTCCACACAGCAGCTGAGCTCACCTCATGAAGTGAAAAGTCTCCAAAAACCAGCAGGAGCTGAAAAAAATTATAACCTGCTGTTTACTGGAAATAACTTTGGCCTCTCTGCAGACAATCCGCTAAAATATTAACTTTTAAATGGCTAAATTGGACGGATCGAGTTTGTAGCTCCTCCATTGTTTTCAAGCTGCGCAGGAGAGAACTTCCTTTACATGACGTCATCATCCTGCGACGGGGATATCCCTATTTATCGTGTTAAAAAAATGGCGCTAATTTTAAACTGTTTTGGGGGTCAATTTTCATTCATTTAACATTATTTTAGCAAAAACGGTCAGGGGTCAATCTTAATATTTATATATGTTGTGCCATTTTTTGAAAAGTCAAAAGATGATGTCAGTGGAGCTTTAAGCTAACACTAACAGTAAGTCAAATGAGTAATAAAAAAATAGCTAATTTTAAAACAACACATTACAGATACTGGCTGTTGCAAAGGGCGTAAACAGATCGTTGAAGGGCGTGGACTTCAGAACTTGTATCAGAAACCGGTCGTTTAAAACGAAAGTTAAAAATGGCAGAATTAAAAAGGGTATAATTAATTATCTAAGAATTATTTTGTGTATTAAAATGAATTAATAATAATAATAATGTATAATGTGTTTGTCTGTCATCTGCGTATGTTTCCCATACACAGACGAAATTCGTCTCTGCATTTAACCCAACCACCCCAGGTGGTGCAGTGAGCAGCCAGAGGGCGCTCGGGGAGCTAGAGAATTAGGTGTGCACTCATAGACACCCCAAGGTGTGTAGTGGCCCCGCGTCCTTCGGGTCCCAAGCCAAACGCCCTAACCACTACACCATCTTGGCTCCAATGTTGTCAAGATAGCACACAGACATAACATAAAAATTTTAAAGACCTATATGTGGTCTTTAATTAATTTTTCCACAGTTAAAAAATTTCCTAGGTCTGCATAGTTCATAGTTTTTTTATTTTTTTATTTCTCTTTTCATACCTGCAAACTAGTCACCTTTCGGCGAAAATCGCCGTTTTCAAAGCAAAATATATAATTTACGTGAATCGTGTAGATCAGAAGAGTTTTTGTTTTCGGTGAGGGGTGGGGCAGGGTCAGACCCGTGGCAGATTAGATGCATCATTTCCCACTGACTGGATTTCAAGAAACAAGGCATCTGTCGTTAACAAAACATCTTTGTTGGAGCGCGTCATTTGGCCAATCACAACCTCAAGACAGACGGGGGGAGGAGTCGACAGCGAAATCTGTAAAAAAAAAAAAAAACTGCAGCGCGAGGGAGGCGGAAGTAGAACAGAGGCAGTGTTTTCAAAGGAAATTAAGTAAATTTTACAAATGAACGACACAGAGAAAACTGCTCGACCCAACTCCTCCAAAATGTGGGAGCTCTTGTCGCTTCACAAAGATTTTTAAAAAACTGCGCAACATGCAGCTTTGAAAAGGGACAACACGAACGAGAGAACCACGCTGATGAAACGTAAACATGACCGAGTCGTAAACTAACTAACTTCACCACGGTGTGTATCACTAAATCAGAAAACTGTAAAAAGCCCCTCCTAAATTCACTGTTGGTGGTTATTAAAATGTCACCTGTTCATTGGGTAAAGTTAATATTCTTATTTTTATACATGCAGTTGAGTGTCATCATTGTTTAGTAAAATGGCATGTTGTGTTACAAATAAAACTAAATTAAAATTAACAAAATATTCAATTGCACCCCTAAAGTCACTGTGATCAATTGTCACATTAATTTCATTATCTTAGCCACAGGAGTGAGTTTAAAAACAGGATGATGTCTATATGAACTAGTTGAATGAGGTGTCTCTAAAATATCCTGATGCATGATCAATAATAATTAAAACAAATTTTTAATCTGTCCACAGGACCTGACTTTATTTTGTTAGATGTCTCTAAAATAGTTATTGAATCAAGTGTTTACATGTAGGTAAACATAGATGTTCAACAACTTGTTCAAATACACCAGAATGCAAGAAATGGCATCTACTTTATTAAAAAAAATTCTGGCAAAACATTTAAGAAATTAGTTTTTACTGTTAGTAAGTAAGTAAGTACGTTTTATTTATATAGCACATTTCACAGACATGAGAGTCACAAAGTGCTTTACAAAAGGAAAAATGGGCAGCACGGTGGCACAACTGGTAGAGCTGCTGCCTCTCAGCGAGAAGGTTGCCGGTTCAAATCCCGGTCCGGGGGCCTTTCTGGGTGGAGTTTGCATGTTCTCCCCGTGCATGCGTGGGTTTCCTCCGGGTACTCCGGTTTCCTCCCACAGACCAAAAAACAAAATGTTCTGCTGTATTTGGCTTGTTGCTGTTGTTGTTTGTTGTTTTTTTGGTTGACACAATCTTTCCTATTTACGTTCTCATTAAATTAGGTTAGTACTAGGGATGTGCCGATCGATCGGCCACCGATCATAATCGGCCGATTTTCATGAAAAAGTATGTGATCGGCGTTTCCGATAAATGCCTTCCATTGCCGATCACAAAAACAGCCTGTGCAGCATTCAGTGTAGTGTCCCCCTCCCCCTTTCACCCCGCTCCTGGCGCGCAGTGGGCATAAATTGTGCATGCGTGTAGAGGGAGCAGATCATAAACAAACATGTCTGCCATCACGTAGCTCCAATGCTAGCCCAGCTCGTAGCTCCCGACAGCGGTACCCCGGTTCTTGCACGGCACTCAGCCTCCTTCGGTCGCAACAGCTCCGAGGTCTGTGCACTAGTTTGTTTTGTGGTACCTGTCGATGGCTCTTCAGTCCGTTCGCGGCGTTCAGCCCTCTCTGGTCGCGGCAGCTCCGAGGTCGGCTAGTTTCCATGCCAGTCAGGGTTGCCAGATAAGAAATGACGAACTATTATAATGCAGATTTAAATTTATTAATGCTGTGTTCAACATTGTTCCCTGTTCAAAGCAAATGCACTTTAATTTTGCTGCTGTTTCTCTGTTTTAAGGTCTTTAAGACCATATGTTATTTAAGTAGCAAATGGGGTATTTTATTTTATATAAGAAGTAACAGATGTGTTTTTTTTTTATTGAAAGTAAGGTAAACATTTAGTTTTTTCTTTGATAATGCACAATGTTTGCTGATGCACAAAACAGCAATTCTTGCTCTCAGGTATTTTTGATTTTGTAATGTATGGTTATTTATTTGAATGCACTCACTTTATTTTTTTAACTTTATTTAGGCAATGTTGTGACATTTATTTGACTTTTCACTATTTAGCCTGTTGAGAGCTACACTGTTTTCAGTCTTTTAAAGATTGTGTTACTGAGTTAAATTTAAGTTTTTTTTTTACTTTTAACTGAATAGTTGTTGCATTGTGACTGCAAGTTTGTCTGTATTTGTTCTCTGAAAAAAGAGTAAAAATATGTTTTTGTCTAAATTATGGTGATTTTATGGTTCTTTTCAGATCTTGTAGCCAGAAGCAGCACTCATAACTAAACCAATTAAGTTACAGTCAATCCATCTGATCGGTGATCGGTATCGGTGATCGGCACACATAGGTGATCGGTATCGGTGATCGGCTGCATAAAACCTGATCGGAGCATCCCTATAAATTACTTTTACCTGAAGCATGTTAAAACAATAAGAAAATATTTGGGGGGGGGGGGTGTTGGTGCAACGTTTGTCACCTTTTTCATCCCTTCTGAGTTTGCAGGTATGTCTTAAGAAGAATTTGGAATTTTCATTTGTCTTAAATTGTAAAAATGTAATATTACAGTATTAGTCATTTTTATCTTTATAATGTCTCCCCTAGACCATAGTGGCCACAAAAGACCCATCCAACAAACCTTAAGTGACCCATTCAGCTCTGATCACTTTTAATTTAGTGAATGAATGAAGATGTAAAATGGCTCTTTTGATTGTAAAGGTTGCAGACCCCCTGGTACAGAGGAAGAAAACAAATCACACCATGTTAAAGGCAAGAGAATAGAAGTGGGTTTTCAAGCAAGAAAGACTGTGTGGGAGCCTGCCTGACACTCAGTGGCAACTCATTCCACAGTCTTGGACCTGCAGCAGAGAAAGCCCTGTCACCTCTGAGCTTACGACGGGTTTCTGGAACTGAAAGAAGCATCTGGTCTTCTGACCTCAGAGAGCACGGTGAGACATATACTGTAGTAGATAAAGTAGATAAAGCGAACCCAGTTAAACAAATGAGACAAAAACATTATACTTGGTCGCTTATTTGTCGAGGAAAATTATAATAATAATAATAATAATGTCTTTTCCTGTCATCTGCGTATGTTTTCCCATACACAGACGAAATTCGTCTCTGCATTTAACCCAACCACCTACCAGGTGGTGCAGTGAGCAGCCATAGAAAGCGCTCGGGGAGCTGGAGAATTAGATGTGCACTCATAGACACCCCAAGGTGTGTAGTGGCCGGGGCGCGAACCCGCGTCCTTCGGGTCCCAAGTCAAAAGCCCTAACCACTACACCAAATTATCCAATATTACATGTTTTTCCTGAGATTTGTCAAGCTGTTTTATCAATAATGAACTAAATTACCGTAATTGTTGGGATTCAGAACGCACCCGTCTCTAAGCTGCACTTATTAAATATAAGATAAATCATAATTTTGTACATAAATAAAACACTCTGGTTATTTAGCTGCGGGCATCCACCGTTCATTGTCAGGAACTGTGCCCCCAGACTGCTCGTCTGTGTGCAGTTTTTTTGTTATCAGACAGCAGATGGTGTTTCACAGAATATAGCTTGTTTTCAACACACACTCAGACTGCAAGATCGTCATGAGTCTTCATGAAGCTTTGCTGTTGGACTCATGGTTACAACCATTATACCTTCAAAATGAACCTAACTAAGCATAATCACTGGAAGAACAGTGCCAAACACCTACGTAACTGAAATTATTAAAACATTATTTACCGGAAAATATTATAGGGAGTGGTAGTGCAGAGGTTAGAGAAGATGGACCTGTTATCAGAAGATCGCTGGTTCAATTCCCAGTACCGACAACATCAAAATGTGCCTGGGATAGGTAAAGCACCCACACTTGCCTCAACTCTCATCTGCCCCACTCTGGGCCCTTGAGCAAGGCCCTTAACTCACACCACCTGCTCCCCTGGGCACCCTAGATGGCAGCTCTCTGCTCCACACAGAGGGCTGTGGTTACTCAGTGGTCTGTGGTTGCATCAGGAAGGGCATCCAGTGTAAAAATAATTGCCAAGTATTTGTGTGACTTAGTTCACTGTGGCAAGCCCTGAAGAAGGGAGAAGCCAATAGAAGAGAAAAAAATTGACCAGTAAATATTACCAAGAAGTCGTATCAAGGTCATGTGACCGGAAGTCAAATAGTACTGGTAGAATGTGGTAAATATTCATTAAATTATTACTATTTATTTTTATTGAAAAAACTTTTGTTAACAACTGCTGTTTTTAAATGTAGTTTCCAAATAAATCTGACATGATTCTCCTCAGCACTGCTCATATGAGGAACAACCCCTCCCTCCCCGTTGTCTTTTTTTGCCATCCCGTTGTCTCCTCCATTCTGTTTAATGCCCTTGTTTAAACTTAAATGAGATACTGGTATTTAAACACATATTTTCCGTACACAGAATTTTTAAAATTATTTTTATTTAAATGGTATGTACACGTCTTGACTGTGAAATATATTTCTGTCAGTATTATATTTGTTATGTTTCTGAAAGTTGTGTACACCTACGTTTTGCAATATAAATGCATATTAAATTGATGCAGAACCTGTAGTTCCGGGTTTTTGTTTCCGGTAGGAAAATTTTTTAGTTACACACATCACTTGCACAAAGCAACAGACCTGACACTTCCTGTAGTACATCGAAGATAGTACAGTAGTATTATTGGCTAAGAGGCTGGTCACATGGTAAGAGTAGGCTGTCCTATGAGGAGATGATGACACCAATGGGGTTTTTACCATGAGCCAGCCTCTGAAGTGAATTGTGGGACAAGCGGTGAGAGGTCTGTTCTAGCTGGAGACAGACGAGAAGAGATGCGAGTTGTAATTTCAAAAGTCAAAGTCAACTTTATTTTCAGAACTGCAATATGTACAGGACATACACAGGATTGAAATTGCGTTTCTCTCAGTCCCTTATCTGTACAATAAACCTGCAATAACGTGCACATTTGTTTCACAGCCTGCTTCAAACCTTTGAATAACGCAACAAATTGGTGACCCCGACACTGTGGGTTTGGAGCAGTTGCGCTGAGTGGGCGGGAGCTGTTCGGCCTTCCCCCATCGGCTGGTCGACATCCGCACAGTCAACAACAGGCACCTTCATCTCAGATGAGCAGAACTCCTATTTCTTCATGAAATGTCTGCCATTGGTTACGCTAAATTTTATCTTGACTGTAATAATAATAATAATGTGTTTGTCTGTCATCTGCGTATGTTGCCCATACACAGACGAAATTCGTCTCTGCATTTAACCCAACCACCCCAGGTGGTGCAGTGAGCAGCCAGAGGGCGCTCGGGGAGCTGGAGAATTAGGTGTGCACTCATAGACACCCCAAGGTGTGTAGTGGCCGTGTAGTGGACCTACCCAGGGTCAAACTAAGGTTTTTGAACTGTCCAGTGATGACCTTTACTGACCTCTCAGTAAAGCAAGACATTTACTACAAATTAGTCACATAGTCACCAAAAGAGACTATTTCTATCTTTGATTTTAGGCTGATGTGATCAAAAGAATAACTTTTGTCATTTTCATGATGTGTGCTTTTAAGCTGTGTTATTCTGTAAGAGTTAAACTGTGTTCACTGCTGTGTTAAAGGTGAAGTCTCGGGTCACAGAGACCGGACGGTTTTGTTTAGAAAGTCAGAAGACAGCTAATCCGTTGTTTTCATGAGCAGGGCTCCAGCTTTCTCTGTCTGTTCCTAAACATTTCCCTCGGCTACTGGCTGTAACCTTGGGTCCTGATAAGACAAATGAACTCCTCGACTGGTCCTTCCTTAAGTACTAGTCCTAAGTTTTGCTGAAACACTTCAGAGTCGGCAGGAGTCGGCAAGAGTCTGCAAGAGTTTGGAAGGAACCAGAAGGTTCCTGAGAGTTTCTGGGAACTTCAAAGAGATGTGAACCTTTCCCAAAGAGCTGAATGAATGCCTGTCACCCGCCAAGGACAGTCGTTCAGCTAAGGATTGTATAACATGCCGTTATGAATCCACTTCGAACGAGCGTAAGCTCAAGACTTTGTTTATTCCATCCATCCATCCATCCATTTTCTTCCGCTTATCCGGGGTCGGGTCGCGGGGGTAGCAGCCTAAGTAGGGAGGCCCAGACTTCCCTCTCCCCAGCCACTTGGAGCAGCTCCTCTGGGGGAATCCCAAGGCGTTCCCAGGCCAGCCGAGAAACATAGTCCCTCCAGCGTATCCTGGGTCTTCCTCTGGGTCTCCTCCCGGTGGGACATGCCCGGAACACCTCACCAGGGAGGCGTCCAGGAGGCATCCTAACCAGATGCCCGAGCCACCTCAACTGGCTCCTCTCGATGTGGAGAAGCAGCGGCTCTACTCCGAGTCCCTCCCGGATGACTGAGCTTCTCACCCTATCTCTAAGGGAGAGTCCAGCCACCCTGCGGAGAAAACTCATTTCAGCCGCTTGTATCCGAGATCTTGTTCTTTCGGTCATAACCCAAAGCTCATGACCATAGATGAGGGTGGGAACGTAGATCGATCGGTAAATTGAGAGCTTTGCCTTTTGACTCAGCTCTCTCTTCACCACGACAGACCGGTACAGCGCCCGCTTCACTGCGGACGCTGCACCTATCCGCCTATCGATCTCACGCTCCAGTTTTCCCTCATTCGTGAACAAGATCCCGAGATACTTAAACTCCTCCACTTGGGGCAGGACCTCCTCCCCGACCCGGAGAGGGCACGCTACCCTTTTCCGGCTCAAGACCATGGCCTCGGATTTGGAGGAACTGATCCTCATCCCGGCCGCATCACATTCAGCTGCAAACCGCTCCAGCGAAAGCTGTAGATCACGAGCTGATGAAGCCAATAGGACCACATCATCTGCAAAAAACAGAGAAGCGATTCTAAGGCCACCAAAACGGATCCTCTCAACACCTTGGCTGCGCCTAGAAATTCTGTCCATAAAAGTTATAAACAGAATCGGTGACAAAGGGCAACCTTGGCGGAGTCCAACTCTCACCGGAAACGAGCCTGACTTACTGCCGGCAATGCGGACCAAGCTCTGACACCGGTCGTACAGGGACCTAACAGCCCATATCAATGGGCCTGGTACCCCATACTCCCGGAGTACCCGCCACAGAACCCCCCGAGGGACGCGGTCGAATGCCTTTTCCAAGTCTACAAAGCACATGTAAACTGGTTGGGCAAACTCCCACGCACCCTCCAGGACCCTGTTGAGGGTGTAGAGCTGGTCTAGTGTTCCACGACCAGGACGAAAACCACACTGCTCCTCCTGAATCCGAGGTTCGACTATCCGACGGACCCTCCTCTCCAGAACCCCTGAATAGACCTTACCAGGGAGGCTTAAGAGTGTGATCCCTCTATAGTTGGAACACACCCTACGGTCCCCCTTTTTGAATAGGGGAACCACCACCCCAGTCTGCCAATCCAAGGGAACTGCCCCCGATGTCCACGCGATATTGCAGAGTCGCGTAAGCCAACACAACCCCACAACATCCAGAGCCCTAAGGAACTCAGGACGAATCTCATCCACCCCCGGAGCCTTGCCACCGCGGAGCTTTTTAACCACCTCGGCGACCTCAGCACCAGAGATTGGAGAGCCCGACAAAGTCCCCAGGCTCCGCTTCCTCAGTGGAAGACGTGCCAGTAGGATTGAGGAGGTCTTCGAAGTACTCCGCCCACCGACTCACAACATCCCGAGTTGAGGTCAACAGCACGCCATCCCCACCATAAATGGTGTTGGTCGCGTACCGCTTTCCCCCCCTGAGACGCCGGATGGTGGACCAGAATCGCCTCGAAGCCGTACGGAAGTCATTCTCCATGGCCTCTCCGAACTCCTCCCACGCCCGAGTTTTTGCCTCAGCAACCACCCGAGCCGCATGCCGCTTGGACTGCCGGTACCTATCTGCTGCTTCCGGGGTCCCACAGGCCAAAAAGGCCCAATAGGACTCCTTCTTCAGCTTGACAGCATCCCTCACCGCCGGTGTCCACCACCGGGTTCGAGGGTTGCCACCACGACAGGCACCAACAACCTTGCGGCCACAACTCTGATAAGCTGCCTCGACAATAGAGGCGCGGAACATGGCCCACTCGGACTCAATGTCCCCCGCCTCCCTCGGAACGTGTTCAAAGCTCTCCCGGAGGTGGGAGTTAAAGCTCCGTCTTACGGGAGACTCTGCCAGACGTTCCCAGCAGACCCTCACAATACGTTTGGGTCTGCCAGGTCTGACCGGCATCCTCCCCCACCATCGGAGCCAACTCACCACCAGGTAGTGGTCAGTTGACAGCTCCGCCCCTCTCTTCACCCGAGTGTCCAGGACATGCGGCCGCAGATCAGATGAGACGACAACAAAGTCGATCATTGAACTACGACCTAGGGTGTCCTGGTGCCAAGAGCACATATGGACACCCTTATGCCTGAACATGGTGTTCGTTATGGACAATCCATGACGAGCACAGAAGTCCAACAACAGAACACCACTCGGGTTCAGATCAGGGGGGCCGTTCCTCCCAACCACACCCCTCCAGGTCTCACTGTCATTGCCCACGTGAGCGTTGAAGTCCCCCAGCAGAACAAGGGAGTCCCCAGGAGGCGCACCCTCCAATACCCCCTCCAAGGACTCCAAAAAGGGTGGGTAATCTGCGCTGCCGTTCGGCGCATAGGCACAAACAACAGTCAGAGCCCGTCCCCCCACACGTAGGCGAAGGGAGGCTACCCTCTCGTTCACCGGGGTGAACCCCAACGTACAGGCACCAAGATGGGGGGCAACAAGTATGCCCACTCCTGCTCGGCGCCTCTCACCAGGGGCAACTCCAGAGTGGAAGAGTGTCCAACCCCTCTCAAGGAAACTGGTTCCAGAGCCAGAGCCATGCGTTGAGGTGAGTCCGACTATTTCTAGCCGGAACCTCTCAACCTCACACACTAGCTCAGGCTCCTTCCCCACCAGAGAGGTGACATTCCATGTCCCAATGGCCAGCTTCTGTAGCCGAGGATCAGACCGCCAGGGTCCCCGCCCTCGGCCACCACCCATTCCACAATGCACCCGACCCCTTTGTTTATTCCTTCCTGGAATAAGTTTATCTTGAAGTCAGAGGCCTGAAGCTGACACATTTTCTGATGACCAACGCGAAACCCAGGAGACGTTGGAAACGTAAACGAATACCCTGCTCGAAGGTACTGTACTGGTTCCCACAAGGACCCGTGCATCTGAAAAGCTACAAGGTCTTCTCTCTTACCGGGCTGTCGTCAAAAGGTAAAGAGCTGTTTACAAACGTACCTGGATTTTAGCAGAAGTCGGATGAGAAGTGTCACTTTGGTCTCATGCTCACAATAATTTCCTTTAAACCATCTTTCCTCCTCTCTTTTTCCCTCTCAATCTAAGCTGGAAACTATTTTAAGCTAAAGAGCCCACATATGTTAACATCCAATATTGAAGTCTGTTGTGTTAAATTTAAGTGTGCTGACGTATTAATTTGAAAGAAAGTGAAATCATGTCAATCAAGTGTAATGGTGTTGATTTTAGTTGATTTATTTTAAATAAATGGTAGTGTCGCCTGGCATACCAAACTAAGTCAATGTCCATTGTCACTCTATAGCTCTGTTTATTTATCCATCATAAAGATCACAGAAATATTGGGTAAACTGAAAAAGAAAAGAATCCGTGAAATTACTATTCAATCTGAATAAGTAAATTAATTAAGGTAAAGAGGTCAGTATTAATATTGACCTCCTCATAATCCTTTACATCTGGTGGCCGTACGTGTTTTCTGAAAGTTTATTGATATATCTGTGGTCTCTCATGAACTGTAACGTCATGTTTGCATATTAGGATCCAAGTTTTAAACTCTAAGGATAATAATTTTGGCTGGAAGTGTCAAGACAGGCAGATTCTGCATGTTTTTATCATTTGAAGCTGTGAGATTATTATCGTTTCAACTCTGTTACACGCTGTTGGAAGCACTCAGGTGAAGTTTTGTCAGCCGTGGTCTGTGGGGGTTCTGGTTCCGATCCAGTTCACGCACGGACTCCTGTACAACGCTTTGTTGAAATGACCGCCGAGTCATAGAACCCGCGTCCTTCGGGTCCCAAGTCAAACGCCCTAACCACTACACCATCTTGGCTCCTAAGTTGTGTTTACTTTTGATAGGCTAATATTTACCGTGGACTATCTGCGGTTATTGTTTTTTTTTATAAGCTAAAGCAACGCTGTTATTTTCTGTGCCTTTCTTTGCAGCGTTATTATTGTACCGTATTTTCTGGTGTATAGGTCGCACCGGTGTATAGGTCGCACCTACGTTTAGCTTTGCTGCAAATGTCTGCTACAGGAGCGCACAGCAAGGCTTTTAAGAAGATTAACACTTAAAAACAATTATTTGTTTGATAAAAATTATAGCAAATATGTGTCTGAGCTGAACTTTTCCTTAATAAATGAACGTAATTGTGAAATGAGCTGGATTTAAAAAATTGTTTAGCCGAAAGTGATAAGCCATATATAGGTCGCACCGGTGTATAGGTCGCAGGCCTTGAAAAACCCATAAAAAGGTGCGACCTATACACCGGAAAATACGGTACATGTAAGTTGAAAGCACATAGTCCCACATAGGGTCAGTTTATAAGTGCCTTTAAGTTAGTTTGCCCGTATTACTAGGCCGCTGGTATGGTAGGACGCATTTATGAGCTCCCACCTTCGTGAGGAGACGGTTGTTAGGTGAATTTCTGTAGAGTAATGAGACTCCAGAAAATTGTGTAGTTTTTACATTTCTACAGGTGTATTTCTGTAGAGTAATGACACTCCAAAACATTTTTTTGTTTTTAATTTCTGCAGATATGTTTTGAAGTTCTGTAGAGAAATTAGCCTCCAGATGTTTTGAAGTTCTGTAGAGAAATTAGTCTCCAGATGTTTTGAAGTTCTGTAGAGAAATTAGTCTCCAGATATGTTTTGAAGTTCTGTAGAGAAATTAGTCTCCAGATATGTTTTGAAGTTCTGTAGAGAAATTAGTCTCCAGATATGTTTTGAAGTTCTGTAGAGAAATTAGTCTCCAGATATGTTTTGAAGTTCTGTAGAGAAATTAGTCTCCAGATATGTTTTGAAGTTCTGTAGAGAAATTAGTCTCCAGATATGTTTTGAAGTTCTGTAGAGAAATTAGTCTCCAGATATGTTTTGAAGTTCTGTAGAGAAATTAGTCTCCAGATATGTTTTGAAGTTCTGTAGAGAAATTAGTCTCCAGATATGTTTTGAAGTTCTGTAGAGAAATTAGTCTCCAGATATGTTTAAAAGTTCTGTAGAGAAATTAGTCTCCAGATATGTTTTGAAGTTCTGTAGAGAAATTAGTCTCCAGATAAGTTTTGAAGTTCTGTAGAGAAATTAGTCTCCAGATATGTTTTGAAGTTCTGTAGAGAAATTAGTCTCCAGATATGTTTTGAAGTTCTGTAGAGAAATTAGTCTCCAGATATGTTTTGAAGTTCTGTAGAGAAATTAGTCTCCAGATATGTTTTGAAGTTCTGTAGAGAAATTAGTCTCCAGATATGTTTTGAAGTTCTGTAGAGAAATTAGTCTCCAGATATGTTTTGAAGTTCTGTAGAGAAATTAGTCTCCAGATATGTTTTGAAGTTCTGTAGAGAAATTAGTCTCCAGATATGTTTTGAAGTTCTGTAGAGAAATTAGTCTCCAGATATGTTTTGAAGTTCTGTAGAGAAATTAGTCTCCAGATATGTTTTGAAGTTCTGTAGAGAAATTAGTCTCCAGATATGTTTTGAAGTTCTGTAGAGAAATTAGTCTCCAGATATGTTTTGAAGTTCTGTAGAGAAATTAGTCTCCAGATATGTTTAAAAGTTCTGTAGAGAAATTAGTCTCCAGATATGTTTTGAAGTTCTGTAGAGAAATTAGTCTCCAGATACTGCTCAGATTTTCTTTTACATTTTATGGTTCCTGTTGAGACATTAAGTCTAAATAATAAAGAGCCGTCACATTTCTTACAAAATAAATACTTAAGGCACAGGGACAGATTGTTGTTTATTTTTTCATATACGTGTGGATGGATTTAACAGCAATAGGTTATTTTTACAGTCTAGTGACTGATAATTGCTGTTCTTCTGTCTTTGGGTGGCATATATATATATACTGTAGATGCAGGTACAGTTTTAATACAAACCGGATTGCAAAAAAGTTGGGACACTAAACAAATTGTGAATAAAAACTGAATGCAATGATGTGAAGATGGCAAAAGTCAATATTTTATTTGTAATAGAACATAGATGACAGATCAAAAGTTTAATCTGAGTAAATGTAACATTTTAAAGGAAAATATGTTGATTCAAAATTTCCCAGTGTCAACAAATCCCAAAAAAGTTGGGACAAGAAGCAATAAGTGGCTGGAAAAAGGATTTTGAGCATATAACAAACAGCTGGAAGACCAATTAACACTAATTAGGTCAATAGAAAACATGATTGGGTATAAAAAGAGTCTCTCAGAGTGTCAGGATCTCTCAGAAGCCAAGATAAGAGGATCACCAATTCCACTATTGTTGTGCAGAAAGATAGTGCAGCAATACCAGAATGGTGTTACCCAGCATAAAATAGCAAAGACTTTTAAGTTATCATCATCAACCGTGCATAACATCATCAAAAGATTCAGAGAATCTGGAACAATCGCTGTGCATAAGGGTCAAGGCCGTAAAACTCTAATGGATGCTCATGATCTCTGGGCCCTTAAACATCACTGCACCTCAAACAGGAATGCCACTGTCAAGGAAATAACAGAATGGGCTCAGGAATACTTCCAGAAAGCATTGCCAGTGAACACAATCCACCGTGCCATATGCCGTTGCCAGCTGAAACTCTACAGTGCAAAGAGGAAGCCATTTCTAAGCAAGCTCCACAAGCTCAGACGTTTGCACTGGGCCAGGGGTCATTTAAAATGGAGTGTGGCAAAATGGAAGACTGTTCTATGGTCAGATTAGTCACGATTTTTTCATTCATTCATTCAACCTTTATTTAGTCAGGTAAATCTTTTGAACCTCAAGGGCTCATTTACGAAAGCGACCTGCTAAAACTAAAGAACAATGAACAGCAGTGGTATAATTTCCTTAAACAATAAACAATAAACAAACAAACAATAAACAATAGAAAACAAAAAAAAAAAAAAAAAGTTTTTTTTTTTTTTTTTTTTTACAAAGTATCAAAAAACTAGCAAAACATTATAAGGTAGACGTATAAAATCAAAGACAGGAACAGATCTGCATTGGTTTTTGCCAGGATTCCAACAGATTCTGAAAACCATTTAGAGAAGTCAAGGTCGAGAGCTTCAGATCTTTTTGTAAGATATTCCATGAAGCAGGAGCGGAGTAGGAGAAGGCCCTTTTTCCAAGTTCAGTCCTCACTGACGGAACACTGCAGGTAATCATGTCCTGAGAGCGCACACTGTAGCTGCACTCACGCAAAGACATGTAGGAGGAGATGTATGAGGGCAGCAGACCAAGAAGTGATTTAAAGATGAAAATGTACCAGTGGAAGAGTCTGCGTGAGGTTAATGATGTCCAGTTAACCAGTGAATACAGGGTGCAGTGGTGGGTACGATAATCACAACCAGTTATGAATCTTAGTGCACCATGATAGACAACATCCAACATCCGCAGGGTGCTTGTAGGAGCATTCATGTAGAGAATGTCACCGTAATCAATGGAGGGAAGGAAAGTCACAGACACAAGGCGTTTCCTGACATTCAGTGATAGACATGATCTGTTTCTGAAAAAGAAACCCAGTTTAACTTTCAGTTTCTTCACTAGGTTTTCCACGTGGAGTTTAAAAGAGAGATGTGAATCAATCAGGATACCCAGATATTTATAGGAATCAACAAACTCAATAGGGACACCATTTGAAGATAAAATCAGAGGAGGATCTGCTGGAACCGCCTTCCTATTTGAAAAAAACATCCCTTTTGTTTTATCAGCATTTAGGACAAGTTTGAGACGGAACAAATCTGACTGGATGATGTCAAAAGCAGATTGCAGTAACTGAAAAGCCTTAGCTACTGTTTTAGCTCTGCAATAAACAACTGTATCATCAGTGTGGAAAGGGAAAAATTAATTATACATTGCTTGTTTGTTTATTTGTTTCTTTATCATCCTATTACTTATAAAGCATATTGTCTGAGCTTGAAACTTCTCTGTTTAAACTGAGTGAACTCTTCTTGCATCAAACTCACTGAACTCATGAACTGTTGAAAGTCCTCTGCCTTTGTGCAGCTGGAGAATATTATTCTTTTCTCCTCCCTGCCATAAAACCTTCTGTGGTTTCTTCCCAATGTTATCCCTTCCTCCCAAAATGTTATTTCTTCCCTATTCATGTCATAGAATGATCTGTGGTCTTGTCCTTTTTCTGCTGAACAAGATGATCTGTGGTTGCAATGCTGGCCATGATAACACTCTTGTGAGGCCCTGTGGTTACAATGCCTGCCATAGACAGATTCCTGAGAAGAAAGACAAACAGCCTGTGGGTTGAGAAACTGAGTTCAACATCTGTTACAACAAGAACTTGGACTGACTGAAACCTCCTCATCCTGGGAGATGTTATTTTTCATACAAAGCTGTGTCCAAGAAAACTATTGTGCAGAGCCAACTGTCTCCGAGAATGTTATTGCAAAACTCAACTGTCAGCCCTTTTCCACCACAGATGTTTTCTTACTCTATGATTGAAGGTTGGGAAACTCCCCTCTGACGTGCAAGAAAGGTATAAGAGGAGGACTTCGAGAGACACTCTTCAGTGCAGCTCTGAACAGCCTCGTGTTCTGTATTCTGTGTCTGCCTCCACTTTGCAAAGGAGAAATTAAATACTTTATACTTTTTAAAACCTTGTTTCAGTCTCAGTTTTCTCGTAAAGATTTTCCATCGACAATTGGTAGCAGCCGGATGGTTATATTGAAAGTTCGTCCGGACTCACGGAGCTTCACGACGGCAGGCTGATCACCAACCTCCGAACCTCCAGCCAGACTTTCCGGAGCGGGAGGACGTCTGGACTCCGAGAGGACCGGGCCGGCTTCAACTATAATCAAGTCCGAGACTGCAGACTGAAACTAAAACAGTCAAGGTAAAATTTATTGATCTTTTCAAAATAAAATATCAAGTAAAGAATGATCAAATAGAAATGCATTAAAACAGAAATACATTGAGCACAAGGTCTAAAGAGACCAAGTGAGAGGTCCTTAAAGGGACTGTACTGTTTTCTTTGAAATAGAACAGGAAACAGAGTTAACGCGTGTGTAAGATTTATTAATAAAATCTACAGGGCGCACCTCTAACTAGATATAAGAGGTAGCGCGAAGATAAAAATCTACAGGACGCACCTCTAATTAGGTACTAGAGGTAGCGTGAGGATAAAAATCCGTGAGACGCACTTCAAATTAAAAATAAGAAGTAGCGTGAGACGCTTTCCAAGGGGTAGCGTGCAGATAATAAAGCATACAATAAGAGTCAATATGGGTACCAGTAACAGTAAAAATGTTGATTATATTCCATGCAGTCCAGAAGCGGACCGCATGAAAAAGTTACACGGAGATTCTTGTCTTAAATACGTGTCACAATGGTTTTACGAGTTTGATTTTCCAAAGAATGGGTCTTTAGATCCAGATGACATTCAGCAGCTCGAAGAAAAGTTAGCTGCACAAAAATTAAAACTGGCTAAAATGACAAAGATACCAAGAGAAATGTATGTTGCAATGCACAACCATGAGCAAGCGTTTAGACTGTGGAAAAATGAATCAAAAGCACAAAATCAGAAAACAAACCCCAAAACCCTCCAGATGGTTCAAAAAATTGGGAAAAAGAACAAAAAACAAAGTGATCTGACAAGTTCAAAACCAACAGGGTTAAAGACAGAACATTTAAAGCCTGCAAAAGCAGCCAGACTGATAAAGACCAGACTAACTCAGCATTTTCCTTCTTTTTCTTCTTCACATGCAACGGAGAGTGATGGACTTCCTCACCCCACGGCTCCTTCCCTCTACCCATCGCTCGTTGGCCTAAGTGACCCACCACCTTACGTTTCTTCACCCGGAGGACAAGGTCCTGAACTTTTCCAACAAAAAACTGCCTGGTCCCTGACAACAGATGACGACTACCAACCACTCAGAAGAGCTGATGGAATTGGGAACGTTGATGGAGCTGGTGGAGGCAGTGACGGGACACCTCCACACCAACAACCTGCAGTCGTCGGAGCCTCAGGATCAGTTCAGCCTGACCCAATGGTCTTAAGATCCGGGACAACATTGGGTGAGGAACAGGATGCAGACACCGCAGTTAACGCCGTGGTCCTACCTGGTTCCTATCCCATGATGGAGGTTGGGGGTCAGGACGGGCCTCAGCTTGTCTATCGTGCATGGCCCAAAGACGACCTGGTCAAGATGGCTCGGGAATACCTCCCGGATCAAGCCAGGGGCGGACGAGCCATTGCAGAAGCCATGGAAACCATGGTCAAAGTCCTCAAACCTACCATGACTGAACTCAAAATGGTTCTGGCCACTGTCTATGGCATAGGGTTCATGAACACCCTAGGGGTCGGCCTGTTTGACGGGGCTGCACTCCGCCAACGTCTCGCAGTTGTTGACTACGAGGACGCTGCAAACAACGATTTCAGACTGCAAATCCAAGCAGTGGCCCAAGCCATGAACACAGCTTTTCCACCCACACCCAAGTATGGTGTGATCACAGATACCACCCAAAGACCAGATGAGCCACCCCAAGACTACTACAACCGCATGTTTCCAGTGTTCACCGCCCACTCAGGTCTTGATGTACCCCCCAATGCCAATTGGAGAGGGGACGCACAACCCTCGGTGTTCGAGTCTGTTCTCAGTCAGCTCTTGATGAAAGGTCTCCTGCCCAGCATCCAGAAAGCCGTCACAACCACCTACATTGGCTGCACCACAGACATTCGTCTCAATGACCTCCTCCGCCATGCTCGTCACGCCTGGGACACGCACTCAGCTGATGTCACCTCAGCCCAGAAAAAGAAGCAACGCGTGGCTGAAGATGCTCAGCTGACACTCCTCCAAGCTGCCACTCAAATGACTCTTGAACACGCCCAGCCTCCAAGACTTCCTCAAGCATCCCACCCACAACATCCAAGACGCTCCCAATGGATGAACCCACCACAGAACTGGCAACCAAGGCTACAGGAACCCTCTGGCTGCTACAGCTGTGGCTCTGATGCCCACTGGGTCAAAGACTGTCCCCACAAATGCAGAGGTCGAGGAACCTTCCGGGGCCAACGCATGGGCCAAGGTCAGAGACGCCCCTACCAAGGTGGTCCCAACCAGAGACAGAACTTTCCAGGCTCCCGCAGAGAAGGTGGACGCGGAAGAGGTCAGCAGCCACAGTTCGAGCAGAGGGAAGGCCACTCTACCTGACTAGAGCGGGGGGAGGAAGGTCCAGCTCTCCAAACCGCAAGTAGATACACACACACAGCTGTTGTTGATGAGCATGACTTGATTCCAACCACATATTTAAAATACACTCAGACAGCTTGTCAGAAACTACCCATGCTCACAGTGAATGTACAGGGAATGGCACTCCCATTCCTTGTAGATTCGGGGGCAACAAGATCCCTGATAAAAAGAAAAGCACTTCCAAATGCACCATTATCAGGGCAAGTTATCACTTCCACAGGAGCATCAGGCATGACTATTCCTGAACCTGTGACAAGTCCTCTATCAGTGATAAATCCTTTTGACAAAACAGAACATACACATCAGTTTCTACTATCAGAACATTGCCCTGTCAATCTTTTGGCAAGAGACTTGATCTTGATGTTTAACCTGACTATCAAATGTGGTCCAGAAGGACTCCTAGTTTCCACACCTGACCCAAACATAACCACTTTCTACTCAGAACCAGTCCTATCAGTACTGGAGTGGTTGCTCATTGACCCGACACAAACCAGAAGGCTGATTGAAATGACTACAGAAAGGATGTCACAGTACTCCATTCTACATGACCCTGACACATTACATTGCACAGCACATCTAGTGACTGACCCAGATGACCCATTGGCAGCCCTTTTCATACACTCAGTACCCAGTACGCTTCACCTCACAGCCATTTGCTGGACACAAGAAGTTTGTTTTTCCCTAGTCTCATTAAAAACAGAAGAGACACCCACCTCACTATCACAACAGTCATTTTTCAAAATGCATGACTCATTTCCACATGTGTCGCTCGCTCGTGACCAGTCATTTCAGTGGAAAGACCTTGGCCACATGGCCTTGGATGCAGTGACCACAACAGACTGGTTACCAGTGGGTGATTGCATGTATTCACCATCACTCTTCATGTTCATGCGAGACATCAACATTGAGGTTATTGTAACCCCAATCCAGGTCCCAATTGACCAGACAGCATGACTAGCAACAACTTTTTCTAAACTGCAGGTTGACGACCCCAGACTCTCAGAGGTCCCACAACACCTATGGGCCCAGACCAAATATGACGTAGGGTTAATAAAAGGTCAAGAACCGATTCAGATCACTCCTAAATCGTCCTACAGACCTAAAATTGCCCAATATCCACTCAAGCCAGAAGCTGTTGAAGGAATAACACCTGTTTTCCACTCTTTGTTGAAAGCAGGAGTAATTATTTCTTGCCCCGCCTCACCGGTACGAACGCCAATTTTTCCTGTCAAGAAAATCAGAACAACACCCCCAGATGAATGGAGGTTTGTTCAAGACCTACGTGCTGTAAACGCAGCTGTTCAAGCACGTGCTCCCATCGTACCGAACCCCTATGTGATTTTATCACAAATACCATCTGGTTCAACTTTCTTCTCTGTCATTGACTTGGCTAACGCATTCTTTAGTGTACCAGTACACCCTGACAGTCAGTTTTGGTTTGCCTTTCAATTTCTGGGCAAGTCTTACACGTTCACCCGTATCTGTCAAGGTTTCTGCGAAAGCCCCACTATCTTCCACCAGGCACTTAACGACAGCCTGATGGGTTTCACACTTCCTCCAGGTTGTGCACTTTTGCAATACGTGGACGACTTGTTGTTGGCAGCACCAACAGAAAGTCTTTGTCAAACACACACAATACGCCTACTTCAATATCTTGCAGAACAAGGTCACAAGGCGTCACTCTCAAAACTTCAATTTGTACAGCCATTGGTCACGTTCCTGGGTCACAGAATCTCTGCTGAAGGGAGGGATCTGGCAGACACTCGCGTTAAAGCCATAGTTTCTCTGCCACTTCCTGTAACTAAAAAACAACTCATGTCTTTCTTGGGATTATGTGGGTATTGCAGACATTTTATTCCTAACTACGCGGAACTCGAAGCTCCACTTCGCGCTGTCTGTCATGAAAAAGGCCTCCAAATGAGCTCCAAATTAACTTGGACACCTGATGCATTGACTGCTTTTGAAGCACTCAAGGCTCAGTTGCAAAAAGCACCTACACTGGGAATTCCCGATCCAACACGGCCTTTCGTCCAGGCTGTGGATGAACGTGGAGGGTGCATGACGTCAGTCTTGCTTCAGAAGCATGGTGACAGGATGAAACCTGTTGCATACTTCTCTGCAAAACTCGACCCAGTAGCTGCAGGACTCCCCCTGTGTTTGCGCTCAGTCGCTGCAGCTGAAAAATCTGTATTGGCAAGTAGAGACATCGTGGGGTACTCTGATTTGACCTTGTTAGTCCCCCATGCTGTCACACAAATTCTAAATGAACAAAAAACTGCGCATCTGTCGACAGCACGCTGGCTGAAGTATCACACTACTTTGTTAGACATGCCTAACATCACCATCAAACGTTGCAACGTACTTAATCCAGCCACTCTCTTACCTTCACCGGATGAGGGTACTCCACATGATTGCATGGCTGAACTTGAGGTTTTGTGCACACCTCGACCTGACTTGAAACAAGACCCTATCTCTGACCCTGACTGGGAACTTTTTGTTGACGGATCTTCCTCACGTGACATGAACACAGGCTCCATCAGAAGTGGTTACGCAGTAGTGACAAACACACAAACTATTGAAGCAAAATCACTTCCGCCTTGTTCAGCTCAAGCTTGTGAGCTTATTGCTTTGACCAGAGCTTGTCAGCTCTCTGAAAACAAATCAGTCAACATCTTCACTGACTCACGTTATGCTTTTGGAGTTGTTCATGACTTTGGAGCACTTTGGAAACATCGTCATTTCCTTCGCTCTGATGGACAACCCATTCTTAACCACAAATTGGTTGCCGAACTCCTTGAAGCTATCACTTTGCCTAAAAACATTGCTGTTATCAAATGTGCTGCTCACACTAACAGGAAAGACTACATTTCTATAGGAAATGCAGCTGCAGATACTGCAGCCAAACAGGCTGCTACACAGATACCTGAATCGCTTTCCACACTCACATCTAACACAGAACCTGACATTGCTTTCACACTCAAGGACATGCAGAAAATGTCCACCTCTCATGAACGAGCAGAATGGAAGCGTTTAGGTTCCACCTTTAAGGATGGACTATGGATTGGTCCAAACCATAACCCTTGTTTACCTGAACACTTTTTTCCAGCTTTTGCTACATTGACACATTCCTTTGATCATGTGTCAAAAGGGGGAATGTTAAGAGAGGTTGACACACACTGGTACACAGTCAAATTTTTAAAATATGCTCAACAACATTGTGACTCATGTCTTGTGTGTGCGTCTCACAACATCTCAAAGGCAGTTAAGACAGAAGCACCAGGTGCTCACAGAAAAATCACTGCACCTTTTCAACACTTAATGATTGATTTCATTGAATTGACACCTGTGATGAACAAAAAATACTGTTTGGTTGTCGTGGATATGTTTTCAAAGTGGGTTGAGGTTTTCCCCACAAAACATAACACTGCAAACACAGTGGCCAAAATCCTTTTACAGGAAATCATTCCTCGCTGGGGAATTCCACAGAGAATTTCCAGTGACAATGGACCACATTTTGCTAACCAAATCATGACAGAAATCTCAACCACACTGAATTTTGACCTAACTAAACACTGCTCCTATCACCCACAGAGTGGAGGCGCAGTTGAGAGAGAGAATGGCACATTAAAGAACAAATTGGCCAAGATTTGTGAGGACACACAACAGAGTTGGGTTTCATGTTTACCTCTTGCTGTTATGGGAATGCGCATGCACAGAAGGGCTAAACATAACCTTAGTCCTTTTGAAATTCTTTTTGCAGCTCCGCCCAACCTTGGAGTTGGGCCACCAACAGATCCCACGAGTGATCTGAAACACTGTGATCACAACATGATG
>JBBPBX010006781.1:0-39146 GCA_038048925.1 Garcialebias charrua
TTACACATCTTTGTTCAAAGATTTGACATGCAAGTGGGCAGGCAATACTTAAAGAAATGAAACTTTTTTTTAACAACTTAGCTCATAAGCATCTGTCTGATTTAGTGTCTGGGCACCTTACAATCAATAATACAGACTTCAAGTTATGCCAGACTGAACTGCACAGTAGTTATCTCAAAATAAATAAATAAATAAATAAATAAATAAATAAATAAATAGCGTTTTACTTCTTATTGTGTTGCAGTGCCTCATGTTTTTTTCTTCCCTAATATTTTGTCTGCTTCACCTGGTTCTGCATCCATCTTTTAAACTATCCATTAGGGAATGTTGCTTTCTAGGTGTGATCGTTTGAAAGTGAACGTTAAGTAAAACAAATGGAGGCAGTTTTCTAAAAGAAAAATGGGAAAAAGGTCTGCAGATGAGAGGAATGCTCTCAGAGACACACAATCGACCTGTGAGCATTTTTTTGGTCATATTTCAGTTTTATGAACAGTTGCTTGATATTTTTATGTCACTACTTGCCGTGTGCTAATTATAAGGCAATATCCGAGTAAAAGTCTCATGAGTCAAACAAGCTTTTCAAAACGTATAGCTGGAAAAAGTACAAGTTGCATTGCAGAAATACAGCCTTACCTGTAGTATGTATAGCCACATATGACAGTTGTTCCAGTTTCCTTTATTAACGATGGGAGTAAATAGCCGGATTAGCTGTGGTTGGCTGGTCAGGCATAGGTGTGCTAAAGCTGCATAATGAAGTTCTTCCTGCTAATATAATTAATTACTGTCTTTATCTGACCAGACAAAACCCAGCTGATGGATTATATAAGGATGCTATGTTGGCCTCGGATGGCTGACTGGGAAATGGTTCATGATTATCGCACATTTAGAACAACAGAGACATACACGGGCTCATCGCTTCATATCAGATCAATTATCAGTGAGGTTCTCTTAGCCTAAAGAAAACCAAATGCCATGATGGCAGCACTTTATAAGCTCATATCAGAGCTTCTGCTGGAGAGATGTTAAGATCCTGGTTTGAAATGAGACAATACCAGAATGTGAAATCAATAAAGCTGATATCACCTGTGAATATAAATTCTGTCATTTTCTATTTTATACAAAAAAGAAAGGAGAGACGTGAGCTGAGATCCACAGAAATGTATTTGCTTTAATTGCAAAAAGAACAGTTCAAAATTGCCAAGAAGGAATTATCGCTAACGAAATGACAAGAAATGAGTAGACGCAGAATACACTTTAAAATAGGTTTCAAATGAACACAAGTATGTGTTAATGTACATTGGTTGTACATTTCATAAAGCCAGTTCTAAAGGAACCTCAAAGTAACTTAAATGAAATTGTGACGCCATTCCCAAATTCAACTTCTGACCAGCTTCAATGTACAAGTACAGTAAATGAAACGGCATAATGTTTAGAACATTGAAACACTTACCGGTACCTGAAAATATCCTGATGTTCAATTAAACATTTAAACCCAATTAAGCTTTTTAATTGGGTGATTAATAAGTGCAAATATTAATCTAATTATTCACCCAAAACAATTGAAACAGTGCTGCATGGTCTCTGTAACAACCAGCAGCTCTTAAACAACAGCTTATGAGTTGCAATGTTTGGAAATTTAATACTTCCAACTGTTTATGCCTTTGCAACCAACAGCAGCTTCACGTAGAGCCCATCTGTGAAAATGCAATAATGTCCCCCTTTTCCTCCCTTTGGGGAAGAGGAGCTGGCATCTTTATCTCTTACCGGCCGACACTCTCCATATTCCGGCTCTAAATTACTTCCTCTGCCTCTGTGATGGAGAAGTAAAAGAAAACGATAAGTCTGAAGGCGTGAATATGGAATTTATACGCTGTATAAATGGCAGTTTCTTGTGGAAAACCTTACGAGTCTAGGCCTCTGACAGATCGGCGAAATGACTCTTTAGGGTCCTGTGAGAGCTGATAGGGAAAGAAGGATCTGCACTGGAGGAGAAATGAAAGAGTGTGCAGCATACATGGACAAGTTTCCACCATCTGTCATGCTGTCATCCCGTACAGTACACAATAACCTGTGTGTTTTGGTTCAGTAAGTGTAGTTCAGTAAGTGTGAGGGACTGAGAGAGAAATGCAATTTCAATCCTGTGTATGTCCTGTACATATTGCAGTTTTGATAATAAAGTTGACTTTGACCTTTTGACTTTGAAAATACTGTAAAGAGGTTGAGCTTGTGGGGTAGAACAACAGTAAACTAAATAGTTCATTAAAGCTCTGCATTTGTAGTGCTGGCACAAGGTAAAATGTGTTCCAAAATCCTTCAGCAAAGAAAAACAGTACTGTAGTAAGATCTAAGATATGAACTAAGAAATACACTAAACTAAGAATAGACTGAACACTAATAGTACAAAACATATAAGTATGCTAAATAAGTATAGTCCATTTACAATTTACCATTTAAAATGTAACTTTGGTGAACTTGACCAACATATTTGGATTCTGGACATTGATTATTATAACCAGAGACATATACAGTACCTGTGCTACAATGTCCATTTTATTTCTGAGAAGGAAAGGTATTTAAATGAAATAAAAAGTAAAAAAAATTATATATTATTATTATTATTATTATTGAAATGTGTATACCCTCATATGTCATATTATCTAAAATTATAATATTTTATTAGAAATGTTGAAGTAAAAACATACAAATGTGATCTCATAACATCATGAAGATAACTAGTGCTGGTGATGCATCTTAATATGTTGTTTCCAAGCTACATTCTAGTTTAGCTGACAACTGTAAAAAGGTTTAGATGATTGATATTCTGGATATGCATGCCTCATGTTGTGCCTAATTATAAAAAACCTTAAAATTTCTTCTTCACAGCTGCAGGTTGTTTCTGGTAACAGTTCTCTCAGAATCTACACAAAAAGTGATTCTCACTTACAATGCATATATCAAACTCTGCTTCTATTCAAGGTTAAATTGACTTGTGACCATTTGTTTATTGAAAACATATTGTTTCCACTCATTAGAGTCCAGACTACACTACTTTTCTTCCCCCGAGTCCAGACTACACAACTTGTCTTTCCCCAAGTCCAGACTGCACTACAGTACTGTACTTTTCTTTCCCCGCTTTCATCACATTTGTACTTCAAGTCTTGGTTCTCTCCATATTTCAGAAATGGAGGATCATTGGAAGTAATGAGCTGTATTACAGGGTGATCTAAGGATAGTAGGTGACATAAGTTATGCAGACTGCAAGGCATTTAAGGCAAATGTTGATGATGCCAATAAAAAGTTGACCAGACCTGAAGATGACTCATATTGTCACACTTCATAGACAAAAACTCTTCCTTCATCTTTCCTATTCATTTGAAGCCAATGCCACCATTCTCCCACTTTTAACATTGGAATAGTGGAGGTGGTTTTGTGTCTTTTTTGAGGCAAGACATCATGGGGACATGCTACATTTCT
Organism: Garcialebias charrua; assembly: GCA_038048925.1. Lineage (NCBI taxonomy): Eukaryota > Metazoa > Chordata > Actinopteri > Cyprinodontiformes > Rivulidae > Garcialebias > Garcialebias charrua. The sequence continues at coordinate 3,475 of JBBPBX010006781.1, forward strand.
CTTTGTTTCAATTGAATGGTTTAACCCATAAAGATTTTTGATAACCTCCATTTGTCTCACATATGGCTTTGTGTATCTGTGTTTGCTACATGTGGACTACTTATGTCACCATATGAAATATATCTGCAAACATCACAAAAATGCAAATCCTCTCTTCGTTTTGCATCAATTAAGCTCAATTACATCTTACAAAGATCCACTTTGGGAAACGGGTACATTTCTTAGCAGCTCCTCAGCATGTGAGAGTCAATCTGAGATGACGTTTGATAATGCCCTGATTAATATTGCATGCTTCGTCTCACTCGACTGTTAATGTATTCCTGCACACTCATGTGTTATCTCTGTGGCCCATCTCTCAGGCATCCCAGCTTGTTAAGTTTGTCCCATGTGGGTTTGTATTGGTGTGCTCAGACGCACACACACACATGCACACAACAGATAAGAAGTCATCCTTTGGCCCATTGTGAGTGGCAGTGACAATTCAGTGAAGGAATAAGAGAGCACAGTGGGTGTCTACTTGTGTTCATATTTGATAGCAGAGGATAAGCAACATAATATAAAGAAGAGTAGTGATAGTACCACTTCTTTAAACATATTTTACAACTCATGCATATAATCACGTTATTTTTCTATATATCCCTACATTGTTCCACTGTGACGAGGACAAATAATTTTAATTGTGACTGGCAACTATTCCACATTTCCTTCTTCTTTCTTTGTCGTCTTTATCTTTCAACTTGTCCCTCTTCAGGGGTCACCACAAGTCACCCTCTTCCATCTTTCTCTACCTCCGTGTTCTCTCTAACTGCATCCATATATCTCCTCTTAGCCTTTTTCCTGGCAGCTGCATTTCTAGCATCCTTCTACCAATATACCCACTGTCCCTCCTCTGGGCATGTCCAAACCATCTCAGTCTGGCCTCTCTAACTTTATCTCCCAGTTGTTCAACATGTGCTGTACCTCTGATGATCTCATTCCTGATCTTATCCATCCTTGTCGCTCCTAAGGAGAACCGCAACATCTTCATTTATACCACTTCCAGTTCCTTATCCTGTCTTTTTGTCAGTGCCACTGACTAGCTGGTCTCACCACTGTCTTTTAAACTTTTCCTTTGACCTTTGCTGACACCATTTTGTCACAAATCCCAGTCTTCTGCAAACACCATAGTCCATGGGGATTCCTGCCTGACCTCATCTGTTAGTCAGTCCATCACCAGAGCAAACGAGAAGGGGCTCGGAGCTGATCCATGATGCACTCCAACCTACACCTTGACGTTCATTTAAAATATTTATTATTTTAAAACTGCAGAAAAAAGAAGAAGACTTCCTCTAATTTGGGGTGAGTCATTGCTTCAATGGGAAAGGTTTGCTTTTGTTGAAGTCTTGTTTCGGAGGGATGGCAGGGTCGAGTATAGGTGATGGACCACTGGACAAGTGTTTCTTTTGTAGTAACGCGGGTGTTACTCTGGTGTGTTGTCTTGAAGAAGAAATTGATCCAAAAGCAAGGCTTTTGATTTACTGGTCATCTTACTGGGCCGGACACAGGCAATCGGAATGAGCCTCCACTTTTAACAAAGAATGAGAAGCTTTGTCATCCTGCTTCAGAGGGATCTGCTGCCCCTCTACTTTAAAAGTAGTCAGCTGAGAATATTTAGGCAACTATTTAGGATGCATCCTAGACACCTCCCTCTGCTTTTTTTTTCCCGGCACATCCCACTTGGAGGAAACTGGGGCAGACCCAGAACTCTTTGGAGGCATTATAAATCCTACTGGGGCTGGGAAAGCCTTGGGAATTCCCTGGTAGAGCTGAGGAGAGAGGGGTGTTTCCCTCATAATAATAATAATAATAATAATAATGAATTTAATTTATAACGCACTTTTCATTAACAAAAATCTCAAAGTGCTACAAAGTGCAACACGTGATAAAATCAAGTAAAATCAATGATAAAACAATAATAAAATCAATTAAAAACCTTCTGGACCTGTTTCTGCTGGAACCTAACAGATGGATTAAATGTCTTGTTTTAACTTTAATAAAATAATATACTGTTTAAGACAGGCTGTCGATAAATTGACAGTATCAATTTATTTGGATTTGACTTAACTTTCATAGGTGTCCTCAAGATGGGGGAAAACAGTGTCATGTCCTCAAGTTGGAAACGGTTGTACTAATCATGTTCTTTCTGCTGGAAGTAATGAGAGCAGCTCTGCCTCATCCCAGTTTCATGCAGAGCCAGCAAGCTGCACGAAAGCACATCTGTCCTGGGGGGATTTTTCTGTCCAGATACCCTTCTGTGGAGCAGCTAAGGATGAGTGGAAAGGGAACAGAAGCACTGGAAAAGACAAAAACAGGGAGGGACGCAGGCCAGAGACCCCTTACAGCCCTTTTGTCTTATTTCCACTTCAACAAAGAATTTATCCACAAATTGCATAGTTTCACAAAGTTTAACAGATTTTTTTTTTGTATAAAAAATGATGCTAACCTGAATATATTGAAGACAAAAAAGGATATTTCATCAAGTACAAAATTTAAAGTTTTTGTATCTTTAGAAACTATCAGAACCCTATTCCTGTCAAATACAGTACAGTATATATATATTTTTTTCTTATATTGAATTCAATATTTCCCACACAGATATCTGAAATTGAGATTTTTTTTTCTATAATATATTTTACTGAACTCCAGCTGCTCCCAGTCTTCTCCATTGGGGTCCCATGCAAGGCACTCAACTGGTTCATACATTCTTGAGTGTATTGTTTCTAAAATGATTTTTTTTGTTTTACTATATAAACTACAAAAAGCCAATCCAGTCCTGTGGCAGTCATCACCCGTTCTCTTTCCACTGAGATCTTGCTCATTCTTTTCAGAGGTAGACGTCACAATATGGCTGCTTTTTAGGGCCTGTTTAAACTTTTTTTTTAACAGTCAGCTCAGATTAAACATGAGAATGGAATGCTATTATTTTAAAACCTAAAAACACCCAAAGATTGTACATTTCTGAGTTCATCAGGACTGATTTTCTACAGTAAAATTATTTATTTATCAAGAACTCTGAGTGTGACATAATACCTGACACACGTTTACTCTATAACTTTCTAGTGCATTTAAACATTTTATGTCTTGGGTGGATCAGTTTTATGTACATTTCAAGAAGCGTAAACATTTAAAAACTGACTAAGATTTTGAAGTGCATGTAAATCTTATAGCTACACGACTCAGATATCTGTTTTTAAGGATTCTTTCATGTACATGTAATATTTCATCCCTATCGACAAAACAAAGTACAGTATTTATCTTTCCACAGCAGTAGCATAAGTTTTCTCCACAGGAGAATACATTTTGTGATTGAGCGCTCGTCTCCCCTTGTGTTCCTCCTTTTGTTTCAGCAAACAGTTTGATCAGTTTGATTTGTTCAAACAGGGCACATCTGTCAGTGTTTTTTTCAAGCAGACTTTCACTCCCACAAGTAGCAATATCACAGTGTACCCTTCATTTATTTTTAACATTTAGGGCCTTCGAGCATTGGGCCATAAGCCTTTTTTATATTATTATTTTGCACACCCTGGTTTGTTGTTGACTTCTCCTCCTCTGAGAGTTTCTTTGGGGGTAAACGTCTTAAGGTTGAGGTCGTACACTGGTTAAACGGGATTCTGTGACAGTTAAGACTGCTTGCTGTGCCCGTCTTTAATGACAGAATGTCTCATGAGTGCTGAGTTCTGTGTCAGTGGCAGAGCTCTTTACTGATCGAATGACTAATGGACATGGGAGTCTCAGAAAGAAGCTGGCACTGAGCAAACTGTTACACGGTGCAGCAGATGCGTAAAGAATAAAAACAGAAAATCCTAGAAATGGTAGAATAAATCCCAGGAACTTTTTTTTTTTCAACATGAGCCAAAGAGGTACAAAGACCTGCTTAATAATACCATACAAAGTCAAGATAATGCCCGCAAATAATTATCTGATGACAGGGTGTTTGCATTTCATCTTCTTGAGTAGTCTAAATAAAAAAATAAAAAAAATACTTTCCTTAGCCTCCCCTATTTGTTTTTGGATATCCAAATTCACTTGTATGCACACAACGTTATTTCAAGTAATGGATTATATTTTACGGTTTGTTATTCTAACTGGGTACAAAACTTATTTTATTTATTTTATTTATTCTTGCTTTTAAAATTTTCAACCATTACAAAAAAAATAAATAAAAAAATAAAAATAACGCAAATGAAACAATACAAACTATCTCAATTTTTGACTGAGCCCTTTCCTATCCTCTAGTGCTTTTGAGCCTCAGTGATAACAGTATAGATACACTTTCACTGTGTTTTTATCTTTTCCTATTCTGGCAATAGATATGTATTTGTAAATCATTAAAGACCGTGTAAAGTAACATTAAATGTGTGTTTTGAGTTTGTCACACGGCATAAATATGTGTTATTAATCACCCATATAAATCTGACTGATTAAAAACATTGTTTACCTTATAAAATTAAGTCTCAAAAATAATGAAAAAACATAATTGTGCCCTGGTCTGAAACGCTGGGGGCGTGTCAGCGCGTGGGCGTGGTTTCAGCGCAGTACTGCGCCCGTGTCCTGCACCCTGAAGATGTTCGCGAAGGCTGGCAGCCTAATTGGAGTTCTCCAGCCCTACTCATTTGAACCTCCAGAGCCAGACTCAGACTCTGAGTCAGACAGTGACCACTGTGACGGTCGGCATCGTTCTTCACAGCCTGAGCTGTGTGTGGAGAGGCAGACAGGTGCAGCAGAGATCCAGTAAACCTGCTCTGTTTTTATCTGAGTTCTGGCTGTAACAGCAGCTCCTTTTTCCAAGAGTTACGCTGTTTTTAGTGCACAAACAACTCTGGTTTTGTTTTTAAAGTTGAGGACACAACTATAATTCATAACTCCGCTGTTATGTGTTTAATAATAAGCGCTATTTTAGAAGATGAGCGGACTCGCTGCACACGGTCCGACCCGGTCACATCGCATGCGGGGTCTGTGTTGGTGATTAAAATATAGAGTAATCACGTTGATAACTAAGTATGCAATGGACCTGTCGCATTTTCTTATCAAAAAAGGAGCTTGTGAACTTGTAGGGCACAGATGCACGAACGAGGCATAATTGATTAGCTAGCTAACAATGAACAAAATATCTATGCTATTGCTATCTGATGCTATCTGCGATTCGCGAGTGAACGGCTCCACCGAGGCAAGATCTAATTTATACGGCTGGAGCTGCAGGGGGTGGGGCTATACTTAAGAAGACCGCGTGACGAAACGCGGTCACATTTAAAACACGCCTAAAAAATCCTGAAACAGACATATCTTTATACACAAGTTGATCTATAACTCCAAAATTAATTTATCTACAATTTTGAGACTTTTTACTCATTTACAACATTACAATTATGACATTTATAATGTTTATTGAAGAAAATATTGAAATTTACTTTACACAGCCTTTAAATCAGAAAACCCAAACATTGGGTACAATGGTTGTCATATCCACACTGTAAATTATTCACTGCTCTGTACATGTTAACATGCTGCAGTGGTTTTCAAACACTAAAAAGTACAAACTCTATTTCTAAAAAATGTGCAACACAAAATAATGATCAAACTGTGTACTTTGTGATTAAAAAACAGACACAATTACAACATATTGACTGTGAATCATGAAACATCTCTGACAAGTTTTTAAAAGAAAAGGACATCCAAATGAAAATTTTTACTCTGTGCTTACCAAAAATCCTCACAAATCGGAGTATTCGGGTTTTTGTTTGTGTTTTTGTTACAAAAAATAATATATAGTTAACTAATGTCACATGTCTTTGTTTTAATACCTACAGTTCCAATAACCACTAAAATATGTAAATTATATATTCTGATATTCACTTTGGCATTACTGATCTTCCTTAACAAGCATAAAACATAATGTCATCTGCATACGTTTCTTTCCAGGCTAGTTTACATATTTGCGATCGCGAATATTGCGAATATTTGATAAAATTGACAGCACAGTTGTCTACACAAATGCGTCTTGTAAAAATTTATGTCATCTCAGCTTCTTAAATGGGTGTCCTTTATGTAATAAAATACTTTAACTGTTTCACTTTGTAACTTTGAAATAAGAGACAAAAGTGAATGAGAGTGTATGAGGTTAGGGGAGGGCTGGACGACATGGCCAAAACTTTTATCACAATAATTTTCTTAATTTTGATCGATAACTATATAATTCTGATATTGATATACAGTAATCAATATAAAAGCCTCAGAAAAACTGTACAGACTGTACAAATAAATAAATGTACACCTTTTATTTGTATTTAACCTTCAAAGAAATTTGAAATCACCGTCAAATAAATATAAAACTCTCAACTTTGTCAATATTAATAGTTTTAACTTTAAACAACAACATAATCTAATCCATCATGTGTTTCTCTTTTGATACAGCTGGGGGTGTCGTTTCAGGGAAACATTGGCTCAGACTTTCATTATGTTTCATCTTCTGACTCTCAGCTTATTCTATCAAGTGGAAACTCTTCAGAACTTAGATGTGTTCCAACCGCTAGGTGGAACGACTCTCCGTCCCATTTTGCAGCATACTGACTGAAACCTGCAGTTTATCAAATCTTAGATAGCCGAATCACTTCCACACTGCCAAATTAGTCTTTCCTCTCTTATCACTTATGTCATCTGCTTTCTCTTTGCTTGTGAAAGCTTGTTCAATCACATTCTGACAGTCATGGGCGCTCATTTTGAAGTGAAAACTTAACGCGTGTTGGAGATTAACCTAGCCTAGCTTGCTACAGCTAACGCCTTCTGGAGTCAAGCTCTGCATACCATCTGTGTCACCACGCACTTACGAATGCACGTCACACCTTTTTCTGTTGGGGTTGAAACTGAAGCGGCCGCTTTGATCCGAACAGAAAAAGAAATGAATCAGTGAAACACTGTAATCATAGCGTAATGTACCGGTATATTGGAATATCGAAAATGTACTTAAAACTCATATCACCGTTATTGAATGAAAGTATATTGTGTTATATGTTGATATTGAATTATTATCCAGCCCTATGCTAGGATTAAACTAGGAAAGGGGATGCCTGTGTGTGAGCTGACAAACGCATTTACTGTAAAGCTATCAAACAAAGATCTGTTGTCTTGATTAGCCCTTTTTGTGACACACAACACAAAGCTCTGTCTTTTTTAACACACAAGAACTGCAGTGGTAGAAGCCAACAAATAGTACAGCTGCCCTCAGTACACTGACTGTATATGAGGTTAAATCTAAAGCCACACATTCACAAAGCTGACTCTGTCTCATTCGACTATCAATCAGGTCATACAGCTCTGACAAATTTGGTGGCTTGAGCATTTTCCACAAATTACACACTGCTTATAAACTGGCATGCATGCTTAGAAAGTGGATGCACATTGCACAATATAGATGCACAATAGCTTATAAAAACTAATTACTTTGTGTTTGTGCACTGTGGTGACTATGAAATACCCAGAAGCTCTATCTGAACCTTGCTCTCCTGTTTGCCAAAACCTTTTCTTCGGAACAGATCAGTCCTTGTAAGGGCGCAGGTGATTTCTCAGACTCCAATTAGTACTTTTCAACTGGCCAACTCTTTTTGACACTACATCCCAAGTCCTCATCTAATCCCAGACATGTTTTTTTTTATTTATTTTTTTAGTCCAGCTCATGTCTGGACAGGGTTAGGTGGCTGTTAAGACAGCCAATAATGTCAGATCATAGATGGAGGCTGCGCTACTTGTTGCGCTATAATGTGAAAACTTTATCAGAGCAAAACAGTAATCAGTTAGAAAGAAAACCAAAACTATATTTGCACATTAACATTTAATCAGCTGAATCTCAGTCCGTAGGTCTTATCTGGCATGGTTCTTAAAGCAACATGTTTCACCGTAATACAGCCATAAATACAATGATCTGGGCTTTGACATAAAATTATCTCCTTCCAATTTAAATGTTGGACATTGTATAACCCACATTTGCACTTTAAAAAAAAGACTCTCACTCCGTCTGGGAATTTTTAAGAGAGAGAAAAAGCAAAATATGAAAAATTGAACCGGTAAATCAGTGATCTGTGGGTGAAATACTCAACTTAGATGGGTAAAGATGCAGAGTCCTGCCTATGCTAATGCAGCACTCATCGGCTAACAAAAGCCCTAATGGATTGCAGCCAAGCATTTTTATTTTCAAAATCATCTCATTTGAATAATTTAATAATCACTGGAAGCTACTGTACAGCCCACTTTTAACAAGCAGAGTTACATTTCAGAGCAGCCCTAAAACCTTTAATTGTTGCCTTTTGTACTCCTACTTATTCATATAAGCCTTTAATCGGAGCTCCAGGGTGTATCATCTGAACCAAACCCTTGTGCTTCACTCTCTCAACAGAGTGGCTTATTGTTTGGAGATACTTAAACCAAAAGGAAAATGGCCTCATGAATGAATTAGTCGACTGCAACAGATTACTGCTGCAGTAAAACAGTACATTTCTCAAATCGGCCTTACTAACCATAGAAAGACCATTATCATCTTCAGCTCCTGTGTTGCATCTTGTTTTTTTAAACTTCTGACTTCCAGTAAAACTATTTAAAAATGTAACATTTTAGGATGTAGAAATGTCTCTGTTTACCTAATAAAAGCACTAATTTGAGACAGTGTATTACATTTAAACCAGTCAAACAGTGCAGTTTTAGAATGTTCTTCTTTTTTTATATAATAAAAGCAATATTAGAAAAAAAATTAAAATGATAGGAAAACATAACAATAGCATTTGGTAACAATCAAAATTGTGTTTTTACTCACCTGTTGAAAGGCTTTGTATGTTCATCCGTACGTCTGTAACCTTTCTGATCAGACGTCAAGGTCACAAAACAAGGTCAAAGTTTATACTAGTATTCATTCATTCAACCTTTATACAGGTTAATCCCATTGAGCCTCGGGGACTCATTTACAAGAGAGACCTGATTTTAACAAATACTGGTGACAACATTGGACAACAAAAACCACAATAGACAATTGTAAAAGATGCATACAAATTGAGAATAACAAGTGAAAATAAAATAGTATTTAAAAATAAATAAATAAAAAGCTAGTTTGTAAGGCGATGTAAAATACCAAAAACAAGAACATGTCTGCAATGGTTTTCCCCAGGAACTTAGCAGATGTTTAAAGTTACTTAGAGAGGTCAAGGTCGAGAGCTTCAGATCTTATTGCAAGATATTCCAGGAAACAGGAGCGGAGTAGGAGAAGACCCTTTTGTCTTGTTCAGTCTTCACTGAGGGAACACTGCATGTAATAATGTCCTGAGAGTGCATGCTGTAGCTGCACTCACGCAGCAACATGTAGGAGATGTATGAAGGCAGCAGACCAAGAAGTGATTTAAAGATGAAAATATACAAGTGAGAGAGTCTGCATGAAGTTAATGAAGTATAGCATGAAGAAGCTCTCAACTGGCCTAGTGCCTCAAGTTTAACAAGAGTGAATATAAAAGTCTGATTATTGGGGAAAATTTGGGTTGTAGAAGTCAAGATTGTCACAAACAAATGCATCCAACCTGAAGGTGTTTTGTGTCGTTATCACCTGAGTTGTTTGCTCACTCAAACATTTTCTCATAGCGTTGCATTTACTGTTTACCTATCAATGTTTCAGGAAGACATTGATGCATTGGACAGTGTTTCCCCTACAATTATACAAGCAGGGTGCCCCACCCAGTAGGGATGCGCAATATATACGATATACGGTAGAAACGACAGAAATTTAGCCTACGATAGGGATCTGTCTTCTACCGGCTAACCGCAGAAAATCAGAGTTGTCCGATTTAATCTTTACTTTTTTTAGTTTAAAACTGTGCATGAGTGGTGTTGAAGTGTACAATCAAAGTTGTCCGAGTTAATCAATACTTTTTTTTGTGTTAAAAACTGTGCGTAAGTGGTGTTAAAGTCTTTTCTTCGAGTGCTAAGTAGCGAAGCTATAAGCTAACTTTGTCCGGCTTGCCGTAGTTTGCCATATTCGGACGCATGCGCAAAACGCTGTGTTCCGTCGAAAAGTTGTTTTTTGTTGTTGTTTTTTGTCGAAAGTTAAAATAAGCGTTGGTCAGCTTTAGAGAAACCTGCCCTCTGATCTGTGAACAGAACGCTGTGTTGTGTGATTTTACTGCGAGACCCTCTGGTCAAAGCCACAGAGGAAACTGGTTGCCTTGTCAGCTCTCCTTAAAGCTGAAGGAGACGCCCACTAGAGGGTTGGAGGGTGAAGTGTTTTCAGTGTAAAATGCTGTCTGTTACTGTTCATTTCTTAAGTGACAATATTGGAAACTGTTAAGAGTTAACAACATATTCTTTAGTTTAAAACTTATGGCTAAAACTACACAAGATATATTTTGCACTGTTTTGCACTACAAGAAAGAAGCCTAATGCTTGAGTTGTTAATTATTTAAAAACTCTCTGGACCTTGTAGTGAATCCAAAAAAGCTAAGTCTGGTCCTCTGGACATTCAAAATAAGTCTGGTCCAGAGGACCAGACTTAGCTTTTTTGGATTTTTCTACCTGGATTATTGAGCATGTATCAGGGTACCTAGTAGTGAACTTTTCTTAATAGAGATTATTTTGTGGTATAGCAGTTTTCAAAATAAATTATGGCAAAAGGACACCCTATGCTTTTTTTTTAATTCCTATTGCAAGTTTTATACAAAAACATATCGCAATATATATCGTTATTGCCACCCTTCATAATACATATCGTGATATGAATTTTAGGTCATATCGCACATTCCTACCACCCTGTCAACAGAACTGAGCACCCTGCCTACCGAACCCTCAACCGATGTAGCTCTAAGCCAGAGGCGTGCAATACAGACTTGCTAGCTAAAAAGTTATGACGCTCCATCTCCCCCACGCTCGAAAACTGCCTGTACAAATTGCACGCAACACAGATGTGTCTCCGCCTCCACCCCCTCCACTCCTGCTGACGGGAAAAAAATCATGGAAGATACGAGCACCCTGCCAAGACAAGTAAACTAGGGGAAAAACTGCTGTATAATCTAAAAAAGCTAAGTCTGGTCCTCTGGAAATTCAAAAAACAAAACAAAACAAAACAAAGCAAAAAATTGTAGAAACTGTGAGCAGCTGGTTTCAGGCTGTCATCAGCCAACTGGTCGATCCACGAGAGGGTGCTATTTATAAGACTGAGCTGAATACAGCAACTCAGACTAAGGAAGTCTTTCGGATGAAAGACGAAACGTTTATACAATTTTTTGCTTTGTTTTGTTTTTTGAATGTCCAGAGGACCAGACTTAGCTTTTTTAGATTTTTCTACCTGGATTATTGAGCATGCATCAGGGTACTGCTGTATAATCTTACGTTATGCCACCACAGTTTAAAGCAGGCATTCCATTTATTTTGTTACTTTGTACTTTGGGTTGTTTTCAAATGCCTCTAATTATCTAATCTCTTTAATTGGTCACTCGTGTAACCTTTTAAAAGCTGAAAACCCCTAACATTTTTATTTTATTTTTTTTGGCAGAGTGATGACGTTTCCCTAAGCAACAGGGCTTGCTTAGGGTTACCAAAAATGTACGGTAACCCTTTCACCACCTGGCTTGTTAAGGCTGAGTTATAGTCGCGCTTTGGTCCGCAAGCTGGAGCGCGCACCGCGCGCGCTGCATTCATAGTTTCGCCACGTTGTTTATAGTTGACGCACGGCGGAGCATGGCAAAGTGCTGTTCTTTGAAGAGCCCAGTCCACGGCGTCAACGGTGTGGCGCGCGGCGCGCGCACTAGGCTTGCAGAGTTTCAAAAATTTGGAGGTGCGCGACACACGCCAAGACGACGCGCGGGGCCAACGCGCAGGGGGCGGGGACTGCGATATTGCGTCACTTTTGGCGTGCGCCCCTCGCGCGTGGCGCGACACGTCAAGTAAAAAAAAAGGTGATTGAAGTATAAATCTAGCTTTATATTTTCAGCTTAACTATTCAATATAGGTCCAGAATAAATTCCAACTACCTTGTGGTGAAAAAGACATTCCAGTGTATATTAACTGTGTCTAGGAGGATAACTGATTCTCAAGAGGTTTACCCAAGAAAACAATATAATATAACTCAGCAAGAGGAACAACTATGTCTACCTGTTTCTTTTCTCCATTTTTTCCTGATATTATCTCAGGTCCGTGTGGCAATGAATAAACAACTGGGCAAGTATTGCATTCACAATCTAGAACCTAAACATATATAGTGGCACGCTTCTGTGCACCTCTGCTGCTCCTTCGCATTTGACAAATTCCATTTCCTGGACCCAGCCTGATCAGGGCACAGTATCTTCTATTATCAGAAGGGAATAAAACAAACAAAGCCTACCAAATACATTTACCCTCTGTGGTTAGTAGGGCTCTGAAAGATATGACAGAGAAAAGAACAATGGAGAAAATAGGTGGGGGATAAAGCATTTGAAGTAGCCCAGTGATCTGGAAACACTAGTATTGCTTTTACGTCCCCTTCCTTTTGCTGTTTTTCATATTCAGCTCTTTTGTCAAGCACACCTTTTCTCTTCTCTCTGCCATGCAGACACTGCATTTAGGTAATGTACCATTTCATAAAATTAAATTTTAAGGGGGAAAAAGCCCTGTCATCATGTCTACCAAAAATTCATCATATGAAAAAAAAAAAAATGCCATCCCGTGTTATAAAATTACTCACCTTTGACTGGAGACATGTAGATATCTAAATTTAACTTATGGTATATTTATTAGAAACTATATGTTTACATTTCAAACATTTTTAGTCTGTGTCTGCTCCCCTGGGACAAAGAAAGCAGAAAACACATTACAGTATTATTAAAGCTTTGTCTCTCAGTCCCATGTATGCTTTTTCAATGGATACCATTAAACACATTACCTCTAATTTACAATAGCAAAACTTGTACTGTACTTCATGTTTTTGAAGATGATGATTCAGACATCCAAGAGGTTTAACATTGTTTAAAGTTGAGGAAGTAATATTTACATAAAAATGAAGAGTGGCTATATTTATTTCACTGCTTTTTCAGCCTACAATTCACACTGCAGTTGTGGTAAGAAGTAAGAAGAGATAAAACTGGACAATCCGCAAAATGACAACATTTAAGACAGTCTTTTAATGAGACATTTCTCATTTAAATCCTTCCTAGGTCTGACATTTTAATGATAAAATACACTAACCATACCATACCATACCATTTTATTTATAAAGCACTTTAAACAGGAACAAGTCCACACAAAGTGCTGGACAAACAAACACGCAACAGGCAACACAGACAATGAAGTACAACACGAAAAACATAAAAACATTGCAGATCATAAATCAAACGATCCAATACAAATCAGCTGGCATTGAAAGCGATGGAGTAGTAGTGAGTTTTTAACCGGGATTTGAAAACCGAGAGGGAGGGGGCCTGTTTGATGAGCAGCGGTAACTCGTTCCAGAGTCTTGGGCCTGCTACAGAGAACGCCCTGTCACCCCTGCGCTTAAGGCGAGTTTCTGGAACTATTAAGAGTACCTGATCCTCTGACCTCAAAGCACGTGGAGGGACATATGGGTGTATCAGATCCGAGAGATAGGCGGGGGCGAGACTGTTCAGCGATTTGTAGACATACATGAGAATTTTGAATTGGATTCGAAGATGAACCGGTAGCCAGTGAAGGGAGGCCAAGACTGGTGTAATGTGCTCTCTTTTGCGTGTGCTGGTTAAAAATCGGGCAGCTGCGTTCTGAACCAGTTGTAATCGTGCAATGGTGGCTTGACTGACGCCAAACAGAAGTGAATTGCAGTAATCAAGCCTAGATGTAATGAATGCGTGAATCACTGTCTCCAGGTTGTTTTTTGATAATATGGGCTTCAGCTTAGACAGACGCCTCAGCTGGAAAAAACAGGATTTGACAATCATGTTTACATGACTGTTGAGTTTCATGGAAGGATCCATTATCACTCCCAGATTTGTGACTTTTTGTTTTTCGGACAGGGGTAGAGCAGACAGGTCAATGCAGTGGTTTGAGGTTGTGTCATTGGGAAGGAACAATATGGCTTCCGACTTCTTATCGTTGAAGCTTAAGAAATTTAAAGCCATCCAGTCCCTGATGTCAGCCAGGCAGTCGAGCAGAGGTTGAATAGAGCCTGTACCATTTTGTCTTAGGGGGAAGTAAATTTGACAGTCATCAGCGTAGAAGTGGAAGGTTATATTGTGTTTCCGGTAACCAACCAGCATCTGATCACAAACTCTGGACGTTAACTGTTAAAAACGTTGGTGGAAGAGTTGTTTAATTGATTCGGGTTTGTTGCTTTTTATAGCTGCAAAACCTGGCAAACTTACGGTACTCTCAAATCAGTCTCAAACTTGTCCCCAGGTATTCTAGAGTAAAATCAGCAATACAGCAAAAAATCAACAACAGAATGACCAAACTGTTACCAGTGATGGCATAGTTACATTGAAAAAGTAACTTAGTTAAGTTACTGATTAGTCCTTGGGAAAAGTAACTTAGTTAAGTTACTGATTACTTGATTTGGAAAGTAACTAAGTTAGATTACTAAGTTACTTTATTAGTTACTTTCAGCAGCCGCTGACAAGAACCCTCTGTCACAATACATAAAAAATTTAAATGTTTTAATAAAATAATTACTAATAAATATTCAAAAAACAAAATACAGTAGTCTTTCTTGACTTCACTAAACAAATAATATTTTTACAAAAAAGACTTATAAAATGTTTATTTTGAAAATGTGTCAAGTAAACAATACGTTTGTATGAAAATAAATAAAAGCATGAGCCACTGGCCAAAAGGATGGTCCAGCACAGAAGATCAACATCATCAGGTCAGGACTCTGCAGTCTACACTCATCTCCAGGCCAGAGGTCACTCTTTCAGGGATGAAGATGTTCACATCCTTGATAGAGAGGAACGATGGTTTGAGAGAGGAGTAAAGGAGGCCATCTTTGTGAAAAGAAACCATCCATCATTAAACAGAGGTGGAGGCCTCTGGGTTCAACTGTCCCCCTCTTACAATGCTGTTATTGCTAGTATCACTCAGCCCTCTGTGAATAACAAACAACCATCAGGGTGCTGCTAACTATCCATTGTTAGGCTGATGGTCCGTGAGCAGCTGGTTTCAGCTGTCAGCAGCAAACTGGTTCATCCACTGTGAGAGGGTGCTACAGTATTTATAAGATTGAAATGAATACAGCATCTCAGACTGAGGAAGTCTTATGGACAAAAGATAAAACGTTTCTACAATTTTTTTTGTTCTGTTTTGTTTTTTGAATGTCCAGAGGACCAGACTTAGCATTTTTAGATTTTTCTACCTGGATTATTGAGCATGCATCAGGGTCATCATCACACGCTTCTTAGCTGCAGGTGGATGTCCCTCAAGAGGAAAAAGACAGCTGCTTCCTCTGTCTCAGACTGGAAATAACACAAACATGTAAAAAAATAAAAAATAGTTAATAAGATTATCATTTTAAATTAAAAAGGTTAATTATTAATAAAAGAACAATACCTCTTCTTGTGGTTGGATCTCTCGGTCATCATCAGGGCAGGGATTTATTCAGCTCCAGGACTTGTTGACATCAGTTTTTTCATAAAGTGATTAACTTTTTGGCTGGTGTTGACATGATGATGGACGTGATGGAAGACGTTTTAGAGACGCTCAGTTAATTTAAAGCCTGCACAGCAACAACAACATTTCAGACGTAGATCCAGAGCTTTAAAATGTCCTACAGTTTGTGTTATTGACTGATCTGACCTACCTGAAGGCTGTTTTAATGCTGCTGCTGCTCTGTTAGCAGTGTTTACAAGCTGCTCCTCGTTCACGTTCGGATCACGTCGTTAAGTCCGTTCAAGTTAGACGTGTTGTCTGCTGCAGATCCAGTCTCCGTGAAACAAAGTCCACACACCGTTTTGGATGTGCGCTCGTGTTTTTAACAAGTCACAACGTTCCCAAACAAACAGGAGACCGCAGCGAGATGCTAAACCTAGCTTAATGCTAACGTGTGCTACAGACAATAACACCGGGCGGTCGCATAGACTGACGTCACTCCTGTCTTTTTTTTTCTCGCTCCCCCCGAGACGCATTGGCGAAATAAAATTAAATTACAGTACTACAGAAAATGACAAATAACTAAGTAACGCACAATAATGTGGAAAAAGTAACTTTAATCTGATTACTGCAGTTTGAAAAGCAACGCGTTAGATTACTAGTTACTGAAAAAAGTGGTCCGACCAGAGTAACGCGTTACTTTGTAACGCGTTACTGACATCACTGACTGTTACCAAGAACTATTCAAGGTTTAGAACGCATTAATTGAACTGTTTTGGTGGGATTTTAAGAGCACACAAAAACCACTGGTAAATCTCAGTGAACTGAAATTAATTAATTCGTTTATTCAACTTTTATTTAGGCAGGCTAATCCCATTGAGCCTCGAGGACTCATTTACAAGAGAGACCTGGTTTGAACAAAGAATGATGACAACAGCAACAAATATTGTTGGAAAAGGTAACGAGCCATTTTCTTCAAAATTAACAAAGTTGCAAAGAACATTATGATATCACTGTTTAAAGAACTTTTACAAGCAACCAAATTATACAATAATGCCAACCATCATTTTCACACGCTTAAGCATTTAAGCTTATATTTTGTGAAATAATTAATAATACTTTTGCATATCAAGTTCATATGATATGACTGTACTTAAATTTAAACTCTGAGGACAAAGTGATACTGATTTACATTACAAATCTTAACAGTAAAAAAAAAATCAAGATTCAAGGTTCTTTATTTGTCATACGTACCACATGTTGTACATGTGGTGGAATGGAATTGTGAAAACAGGATCCCAGTAACAACCAACAAAAGTATACGATGTAAAATAAAAACGGTAATAAGATCCAAGATATGAACTAAGAAAAATGTTAACTAGAAATGCACTAAGCACTAGTAGTACAAAAACAATACGCCAAACAGCAGCACAAACATGAGTCTGTGTGAGCAGATGAGTACGAATGAACACAGCAATATGAAACAGATCAGCAGTAACATGAAACAGCAGTAAATGAAACAGATCCCGGCACTTTGAGATTTTCATTAATGAAAAGTGCGTTATAAATTGAATTCATTATTATTATTATTATTATCATCAGCACCATGAAGTGATTTTTCACAGTGATTATTCTGGTTAGAGATTCATGAGTCTAACAGTCTCCGGGTAGAAGCTGTTCCTCAGTCTAGTGGTTCTACACTCTTGCCTGAGGGGAGCAGGGCAAAAAGTGTGTGCTGGGTGAGTGGGGTCCTTCATGATACAGGTGGCTCTCTTCCTGCATCTGGAGGTGTAGATGTCTGTGATAGTGGAGAGGCTAACTCCAACATCTTCTGTGCAGCCTTCACCACTCTCTGCAAAGCTTTTCTTTCTGCAGCTGTGCAGCCTCCATGCCACACGTTGATGCTGGAGCACAGGATGCTCTCTACTGCACACCTGTAGAAGGAGCAGCGGATTCGGATGTTGTCAGTCCATACAATGGGCGCTATCAACTGTTATCATCCCCATAGTCTATCGGAGAAACTGTCCAACGTACCTCCTAACATGTTTCAAAGAACGTTATCAGCGTTATAATCGCTGTTAACAGGGGGCATGTTTCCGCGAACCCGGAAGTGTTGTGTTTTTGTGTTTTTCAGCTTATAATAATAATAATAAGGGGCCAAGATGGTGTAGTGGCTAGGGAATCGGACTTGGGATCCGAAGGACCCAGGTTCGAACCCCGGCCACGGCACACCTTGGGGTGTCTATGAGTGCACATCTATTTTCCCCAGCTCCCCGGGCGCTGACTACGGCTGCTCACTGCACCACCTGGTGGTGGTTGGGTTAAATGCAAAGACCAATTTTGTCTGTCAAGTATGGGAAACATACACAGATGACAAAAATGTGACATTTTATTTATTTATGACATAATAATGAATTCAATTTATAACGCACTTTTCATTAGTGAAAATCTCAAAGTGCTACACACATTGAATGCTACACACATTCATACACCGGTAGCGGCAGACTACCATGCAAGGTGCTTTCCAGACGTACCGGGAGCAACTCGGGGTTAAGTGTCTTGCCCAAGGACACAATGACACATGGTGTGGGGAACCGGGATTCGAACCACCAACCTTCCGATCAGGGGACGACTGCCATTACCACTACGCCACGGCCGCCCCTCAATGCTTATGTAACCATTTCCCTAAACCTAACCTTAACACTGACCCAGATGTCCAACCCTAAACCTAACCCCAGCTCACCCTTGTGCCTAAACCTAACCAAGACCCTAAACCTAACCCAAGAAACTTAAATCGAAACCTAACCACATAGCTAAATGCGGAGCCTGTTGTCATCCATTGTAACAGTAATAACGTACCTTTAAACCTCGTAGGAGGTAGAAGAGGGGCATCCTGACCGTTACGAATGGGGATGATAACGGACATTTTGACCAATACGTATGGTTGATAACATCTGAAGCGGGTGGAAGGAGGTGAGGACTGAGCTTCCCAGACCAGCTCATCTCAGCCGCCTGAGGAAGTAGAGTCTCTGTGCTTTCTTGATCAGGCTGGTGGTGTTGTTGCCCCAGCTGAGGTTGTCATTCAGGTGCACACCCAAGTACTTGTAGCTGGAGACCACTTTCTCCACAGATCCTCATATTCAGTGGGGGTGTGGGTTTGTTCCATCTGAAGTCCACAACTATCTCCTTTGTCTTCTTCACATTGATGTGAAGGTTGTTCTTCCTGCACCAGCTCTCCAGGATTTCTACCTCCTGAATGAGAAGGTACCTATTATCAAGGGACATTTTTTTGAACTCACCATGCTCCATATTTTACTTGATTAATGTATTTATGCAATGCTTTTTTAAAACCGTTATTATGAATTATATTAAAACATTCCGTGATCCTTACTCTATGTAATAATCAGTCTTCATGTGAACAGTCAGTAAATAGACAGCAAGAGATAATTTTCATTATTCTCAAGGTTTCATTGATATTATTACAGTGATGTGGTTGAGAGACTCCTTGCTGTCTGGCTTCCCCGATACCTCTTCGCTTCTGTCTGTAGCTTATTTCTGATAACAGCTCGACAGGGTGAGTAGGGGCTGGAAGGTATTTCTACAAAACTAGCTTTTTTTAGTTCAGAAAGTCAGAAACATAGACAGGTGAAGATATTGATACGTGTGTTGCAAATGCATCGGTCTTCAGTGATTGCTGGCTGTTCTCCAAAGTTTTGTAATAAATCTAATGGAAGTCACCACCTGGTTGTTTTGGGAATCCTTTTTTTTTTTACACATCACTTACATTTTGCCATGACTTCTACAGTCTATTAATGAGCTGTACTTGCATACTCCAAAAAAAGCTAAGTCTGGTCCTTTGGATTATTGAGCATGCATCAGTGTACCTGCATACCGGGACATTGAAATTAAGATCTAAGCTTCCCGATTTACAATTTTTAGGGGTGCCAGTGTGTTTCTATATGACATCATTCTAAGGGTATGTTTTCACATTCCTGGTAAATTCACATCCGGCTAAGAAAGTGCACATTACTTGCATGTAGAAACATATTCATACATAAATGTGATTGTAAACATTGATGCAAAGAAATCCATTAGAGAGGATATGCATTGATGTAATCCTGAATACAGTAATTTTTTTTGTGTTGGGGTGATGTGGCTCCAGAGGCCGAAAGAAAGACTGGTAATAACCTTGGAGCTAAGAAGCCTCTAACCCCCACACGTATGACAGAGCTACTTGTCAGATTCCACATTCCCCAGATTCAGGGTTATTGAGTGTGTCATTGTCACTTTGTGTTTGTGCTCAGCAGTGTGGGATTGCTTGTAGACGAAAGCACATGCACGCGCTCTCCTTTTTCGGTGTCCTTATTTTGTTGGCTGTTTTTTCATTCTTATGTAAGTGCTATGCAGGGCTGTCCTGTTTACTTGAAGTCGTTGTGACTTGGGTTACCGTCTAAGTGACAGACAGGGCAGTCCTTTTCTCACAGGAACAAGCCGTCACATCAATAATAAAAACAAACCGTCAAATTAAATTGTTCCACGTGTGAGGGCTGCCCGCTCGATGGGATTCTTGACACCTGTAACGTCCTTAAGGTGTTAAATTACTTTGAAATGCGGGATATTGGCATGATATTGCTCGGTGTGTGGCTTTGATTTATTATCTCGGATCTTGAAGAAGACTCTGAGTGACGTGCCTTGATAGCAGTGAACAGGTATGTTGGATAGAATGGCATCAACTGGACAAGAAAGGGCATTATCCTTTATGAAGGCGCAAGAAAGCACGAGAAAACATCAGTCTGGCGTTTACTGCACTCAACTGAACAATGTTTATTTTATGAGATGATTTTAACACCAAGAGAAGGACAAGAAGTTAAAGAAGGGGTTGTCTTTTTTTGGTCGCCTTTTTTGTCAGATTGTCAAACACTATTAAGGTTTGTAACAATTGGTTGCTCTTACAGTTGGTTTTCTCAAAGTGCAGTAGTGATTTCACCTTTCTCCATTCTAATGTTAGAAGAGAATAAAAAGCATGGATTAGTAATAAAATTAGACAGGTGAGTTGTGCACTGCAATTTTCCAGCTCTTTGCGACTGACAACCTAATGGATCTCCCTGGTTTTAAAGCCCCTTTTCTATTTCTCCAATGTTACTGCAGAAGTAGAAATGAGTCTGAGCAGTGAACCAGCTTTCTGTGTGCACGTCTACAGACACTCAAATCCCAAAATCTTATTGACACCAACGTGTTTGTCCTCCATGAATGCTGCCAGGTTGAAGAAAAAAACTGAGTGTCACTATGTCAGTGACGGACGGTTTCCGACATTTGCAGAAAAAAAAAAAAAAGTTAGAAAAAATCAGACCAGGTGTGACAGCGGTTCATGTAAATAGACATTTACTCCCTTGAAGTTTCATGAGCAAAAACTCATGAAATTCCCTTTGACAGGATTTTTATTTTTGTTTATTTTTGTCTGTTTGAGTAAGAATGTGTGCTTGTTGCTTTTGCCTGTACAAAATGTCTTGTATAAATAATTTAGAGCTTCTTGTGCACTGCTGACAACAGCTACTTTACTGAAAGCCTTTTCACTTTATTTATAGTAATGAGGTAGTTATTCACTATATTAAAAGTTACAGGCACTGGGTTTTTCATGATTAAAAGCATTGTAGCAGCATGTTTTACTGCCATATTATACATATTGGGTTATAAGAACAGGGACATTATGAATTGCACCTTAGTACTGATATAATGTCTAGTATTGAGGGTGGAAATAAAGAAAAGCTCAAATTTTAGCTTCTAATGTCTTGTTTGTCTTGTTTGGGCAGCACGGTGGCACAACTGGTAGAGCTGCTGCCTCTCAGCGAGAAGGTTGCCGGTTCAAATCCCGGTCCGGGGCCTTTCTGGGTGGAGTTTGCATGTTCTCCCCGTGCATGCGTGGGTTTCCTCCGGGTACTCCGGTTTCCTCCCACAGACCAAAAAACATGCTTGTTAGGCTGATTGGTGACTCTAAATTGACCCTAGGTGTGAGTGTGAGAGTGGATGGTTGTTTGGTGTGAGTGAGACAGGTCCCTCTTGTAAATGAGTCCCCGTGACTCAACGAGGCTAGCCTGTATAAATAAAGGTTGAATGAATTGTCTGTTTAGCCATAAAAGAAGCATATAACACATACAATTGAACTCTGACTTGTAATAAGTGCAGTATTTTATTTGAAAAGTGCTTATTCTTAGGTTAAACATGCCTAAATTGTGTTATATGAGGAAAATATTCCAACAGTTCTCAAATTTTGATCCAACTTAGAAGCACCTACGTGGTTTTCCTTTAAGGGGGTTGTCAATTTTTTATTTTTTTAAAGCAAAAATATTTTAAAGAAGAAGTAAAAGTCTATTTTTCATTACTGGAGACTGCCTAGAAAGGCAGCCACCTATTATTATCCACCTGACAAGGTTTTCTTAACTTTATATTTTACTCTTCTGTTGTGGAAGTCGGCAGAAAGAGACAAACATATTTTTAGTCTCACTTTATTCTCCACATCTTCCAACATCAAACTCAGAAAAATGAATGGATTACAACGGTTGTTCTTCTCTTTTTATATCCTGTACCTTTCACAATAAGAGCATCCATTCTGACGTGAAATATATACATTTGTGTCTGCCACACCGTCAACATTACTGCAGCCCAAACCACAACATGTACCCCAAAAAGTTTTATATCAAAACGACCAGTTCGGCACCGTGACGTGTGCTATTACGTTTACTGGCGTTTCAAGTTACCATGGTTACGTAATTTTCAAAGAAATACGCCATTTTTATTTATCATTTTCCATAGACTGGTTACAAATCAAATATCCAAAATGGCCACCTGAGCTAAAAAAGAAAAATGCTTTTTTTTTCTTTCGACTTCTCCCTTCTTCAGGAAAAAATACTGTAAATTAATCATTTTTGGAAATATTATGCTGAAATTTGGTGTGTTAGTAGCCGCAACCATTGCCCAATACATAATGGATTAAACAATTTAAGATGGCCACCAAAGCTCAATTTAAATGGCTTTAACTCAGCTATTTTATACAAATAGAGCTGAAATTTGGTGAGGTTATAGTTGTGAATGTTCCCATCACAAAAAACAAAAAAAAAAACATATGGGACAGATCTGATTGGCAGGCCACAGACTGATGAACTCTTTCAGATGGAAGACGAAACAGTTCTCCCTTAAAGAAACTGGTCCATATGAAATTATTTAACCATTTTTTGTTATCTACCTGGATGATTGAGCCTACAAACCGTTTTTTCCCCATCACATAATGAATCCAAATCAAAAATCCAAGATGGCCACCACTGCTTAAAAGATTTTTTTTTTTAAACTCATTGATATTTTGCCGTTTTACACTGAAATCTGATATAGTGGTAGCTGAGAGCGAACGCCAACATAACACTGTCAAATAAAAATTTAATGTCTGCCACGTGGCAGTCCCCATCAAAGCTTGTCCAGGAACTTTCTGGTGTTGCTCTCTAAAGCATGACAAAGATCTAAATGCACTAACATGGCTATGTGATTGGATCAGTTGCCATAATTAAGCACGTATGACTTTTATGCTTGCAGTGGAACAGCGAAGTAGGTAGTTTGAGAATCATTAAACCTTTAACCACCCCCAAAGATATGATACGTTAGAAAACACTTATTTTAATCAGGCTAAAACAAACGTTTTTCAAGGCATGACTTCCAGTTTCAACTCATTGTCTGATAAATGTGTTCACATCTCCCATTTACTTTGAACTTGAAATAAAGAGAAATCCTGTTGGTAGATTCCCTTTTTCCACCCCTCCCCCAGTCTCCTCCAAGCTTCCCGGGTGAGACGAACTGAACCCATAATGAGCCTCTGTCTGTTCCACACAGTGAGCTGTCTGAGGCTGTGATGTGTCACTTGTGTGGGGGCTTTTCTCTCCAGACATCCGTGTGCAGAAAAAAAAGAAAAGATTTCTAAACAAAAACTGCTTCCAGTTAGAGGGGAGTGGTGGACTTAGACCTCTTTGAGTTTGATGTAGTGACCTACAGTTGTGATACACAACCCATCAATATCACACATCATCATGAACAGGGGTTTTTATTGTTGACAGCTAACTTTGCTCCTGTTTAACAAATTTGGATCAACTCTCTACAGTGGCCCATGCCCTGTGATAAAACCATCCTAACTTATTTTAGTTACAGTCACTGCAGAGGATTTAGTTTGTCATAACTGCAAAAATCTCCAAACTGACAAACTCATACTCTTCAACACGTAGTCCTCTTCTACAATACAAAGTTGTTGTTTTTTTGTTGCAAGTGAGACAGTTGACAAAAACACATGTCTGGCACTCACAGCAGGAACAACAGCCTGACAGTTCATTCCTCATGACGTCTGCTGCAGCATCCGAAGGAGCAAAGTGATAAACCTGAGCTGTTTTAGTCTGAAGATATTCAGCTCTTTCAGACTCGGCTGAATACATTTTCTCATTCGCAGCACGACTTGAAGTGAGAAAGCTGAACTACAGTTTTAAATGTTCAAAGAATTATGATTTAATAAACACAATGGATTGTCTGTATGCTTATTATTTTCAACCTTTATTTAGTCAGGTTAATCTCATTGAGCCTCGAGGACTCATTTACAAGAGGGACCTGTCTACAAACTAAATAATGATGACAACAGTAACAGTAGAATTTCCTTTAACAATCAACAATAGATAAACATAAGAGAGAAATACAGTTTTAAAATTTTTTTTTTAAAACAAAGTAGCAAAGTAGCAAAACATTATAAGGTAGATGTAGAAAATCAAAAACAGGAACATGTCTGCATTGGTTTTTGCCAGGATTCCAACAGACTCTTAAAACCATTTAGAGGTCAAGGCCGAGAGCTTCAGATATTTTTGTAAGATATTCCAGGAAGCAGAAGTGGAATAGGAGAAGGTCATTTTGCCTAGTTCAGTCCTCACTGACGGAACACTGCAGGTAATCATGTCCTGAGAGCGCACGCTGTAGCTGCACTCACAAAGACATGTAGGAGGAGATGTATGAGGGCAGCAGACCAAGAAGTGATTTAAAGATGAAAATGTACCAGTGGAAGAGTCTGTGTGAGGTTAATGATGTCCAGTTAACCAGTGAATACAGGGTGCAGTGGTGGGTATGATAATCACAGCCAGTTATGAATCTTAGTGCACCATGATAGACAACATCCAACATCCACAGGGTTCTTGTAGGAGCATTCATGTAGATAATGTCGCCGTAATCAATGGAGGGAAGGAAGCCACAGATACAAGGTGTTTTCTAGCAATCAGTTAGACATGATCTGTTTCTGAAAAAGAAACCCAGTTTAACTTTCAGTTTCTTTACTAGGTTTTCCACGTCGAGATTAAAAGAGAGATGCAAATCGACCAGGATACCCAAATATTTATCCACCTTATTCCTTGGGGTGTCACTGTAGAAGTGATAATGTGTCGTACTTCCGTTTGACCCCGGAAGTAGAATTTTTGCATTGACTCCTCGTTGTTTGCTTGCTAATCTGCGCGCATCGTAGAAGTTCAGTTAAAGTTCTGTTTTCTGTTATGTCGAGCTAATATTGTCACGAAGATGTCTTGAGGAGCTCGGGTACCTGTTGAGCTGTTCGTGGCTGTACGAATAATCAGACGAAGCTGAATTTGTGGCTGCAACTAGTGTGTGTTGAACATGCTCCGAAAACAAAAACCTGCATCCTTCTTTGTGGCTGGGCTACGAGAAACCACCTGAAAAAAGTCACCGTATCCTCCAGAGGATCGAGAACACCAGGTATGATTTAAGAGACAGCTTTTAGTGTTATGATTTTATGTAGTCAGTGATTAAATTATACTAATATTTTCGTTCATAACTGGCAAATAAACACACGCACCTATATATGTATGCTGTGTGTGCGTTTATTTATACATATCTATCTATATATCTATATATATATATATATATATATATATATATATATATATATATATATATATATATATATATATATATATATATATATATATATATATATATATATATATATATATATATATATATATATATATATATATAATATAGGTGTGTGTGTGTGTGTGTGTTCATAAATGAACCCTAATGTTTGTATAATGTACTTTTACTTTCAGATGGGCTTGATGAGAGTGTGGAGCTGCTCAACACCACCAGTCACATGCAGCATGACTGTTGGAATGTGGATTGACATAATGTCAGAACAAACCAACAACCTTATTCTATGGTTGCCCCGTGAAACAATTAAAGCAACATGTTTTGCAGAAAGCTAAAAACTTGGACTCCAGAAGTGAATCATACATGCAAATAACACTGTGAAATATTTATTGGCTGTTTCTCCCTCTGGAATAATCATGTTTATTTCAGATGCTTATGGTGGTAAATGCAGTGACAGGTATATAACACAGAACTCTGGGTTTCTGGACTATCTGCGTGCTGGAGATCAGGTGATGGGTGATCGTGGTTTCACAGTGAGGGACCTGCTGCAAGAGCTATGGTGTCAATTTAATCATTCCAGCATTCACACGCAAAGGATGCCAGCTTATTTCAAGTGAGAAGTGAGAAGACATTAAATGTAAACATTTTTCTCAAACATGTACAGTACTGGTGTACTTACTGTAAACGTAACACAACTCTTAACATGTTTTTTAAAGGATGCAATGTTAACTATATTACATTAGAAAAGTATTTGCTAAAATGATTCATTTGTTATGTACAATAGTTGACTGTTAACCTTCTTACAAGGTTAGTTTTTTGTGTGCACTATATCAGTTAATTTTGGATTAAACTACTGTTTCTATCTAAATGTCACTTTTGTCATTATCAAGTTTTTAAAGATCGTTTCCTGTCTATTTCATTATTTGTTTTCATTTACTGTATTTTATTAAAAGTTCTCAAGGTGCTTCATTTGTGAATCAGTAAAGTCTTTGTCAAAAGAAATGTCAAGCTCCAGGTGCTCAGTTGGTGTCCAGATAAACATCTTGCAGCTCAAAAGTCCAAAGCAACATCATTGTTAGCTGGACCTGGTGATGTGGAGTTTTAATGCTTAGACTGGGCTTTATGTTTGTTTAAATAAAGTGTCCCACCTCTCTTAACATAACAGGACCAACCTTGTTAATGTGAAGATACTAATAAGCTTCAGAGCTTTTCAGATTGCTCATCGCTTCGCCATCTGAAGCAACTGTCAAAGTAGCTAAGTATGCTAGTAGCTAAACATGCTAGTGTACGTTATTTTCGGCCACTTCTTCAAGTCGTCCTCCCACCCCTCAACAGCTGTAGGTAGCGGTAAAACAATATCTCCACATTTGAGTTGTGATCGTTTGTGTTCCCACATATTTTATGACCTAAAACCTCTGACGAAAACCGGTTAGCGCGTTGCTAGCGTGTAACAAAAGTGCCGGTTCTGACTTTCGGCGGAAGTCGTTCACATAATTCGCGCAAAGCATCATGGGGCGTAGGAATAAGGTGGATAGAAATCAACAAACTCAATAGGGACACCATTTGAGTATAAAATCAGAGGAAGAACTGCTGGGACCGACTTCCTATTTGAAAAAAAAAAACATCCCTTTGGTTTTATCAGCATTTAGGACAAGTTTGAGATGGAACAAATCTGACAGGATTATGTCAAAAGCAGATTGCAAAAGCTGAAAAGCCTTAGCAACTGTTTTCGCTCGACAATAAACAACTGTGTCATCAGCATAGAAATGCAAGGATGCATCAGGGATGCTTTGACCTACATTACCGGTACATATGTAGATTGTAAAGAGAGTTGGTCCTAAGACTGAGCCTTGTGGTACACCATTTTTAACTGTTAAATAACTGGAAGAAGTACTGTTATGTTGAACACATTGCCTCTGATCTGAAAGATAGTTAGAAAACCAACCAATGGTGTGATCTGAGAAACCGATTTCTGAGAGCTTATGACACAAGATGTTATCATCCACAGTGTCAAAAGCTTTAGACATGTCTAAGAAAAGTGCATTATAAAATTGCATTAAAGCATAAGGAGTGCTTTTATATTAATATTTTCTGTTGAAGCTTTGAGCTAGGCCTGTCATGATAACAAATTTTGCTGGGTGATTTATTGTCTCAGAGATTATTGCGATAAACGATAATATTGTTTGAAATTTGACAATAATTAGTAATTATTGTCAAATTTAAGAAGAAATATTGGTTAATTTTTGTGTAGCACCTTTTTTGACCACTGCAGTATAAGGCTGTTTGAATCAAAGGATGGATAGTGAGGGAACAAGCAATGTGTCTCTTTAAGGGGAAAAAAAGGGTGGGGGTGATCTTGACGTGACATGGGCTGTATTTCCTTCCTCTTTTCGTTTCTCAAAACGGCGGACGTTCGGTGTGGTTTGAGCTCTTTAGCATAGCATTTTTCACACAAAGCTTTTAAGATAAAATCAGTAAACAAGTTATCTGCTTCTTTTTTCAGAGAAAAACTACTTTTTACTCTAAGGCACGGATTTCAATCGTGAATTTTGGAGCATCGACAAGACGGAGGTTGTTTCTCGAGGTCGGCCTGTTAGCTTAGCTCGTAGCTTAGCTTCTCAGCTGTGATCCAAAAACGTGATTTTAGATGGTTAAAACAGATTTTAAAGGAAAGAGAACAAAGAGAAAGCGAGGGGTCAGTGAAGAGCACTGGAGTTGAGCACTTTTTGTCTTCCAGTGTTTTCAGTAGAGAGAGAGACGCGGAGAAATGCCAAAGCCAATAAATGAAAATTAGGTCAATACTTTAAAAAAATAAAAATAAATAAATGTCACATTTTTGTCATCTGTGTATGTTCCCATACTTGACAGACGAAATTGGTCTCTGCATTTAACCCAACCACCACCAGGTGGTGCAGTGAGCAGCCGTAGTCAGCGCTTTTCATTTATCATGTGATTAATTGATTTATTGTTTATCACAACAGTCCTACTTTACCATACCATACCATACCATTTTATTTATAAAGCACTTTAAACAGGAACAAGTCCAAACCAAAGTGCTGTACAAACAAACATGCCATTTAGATATTTGTCATGCATTTAGATCTTGTCATTTTCTGGAGAGAAAAGCCCCCACACTTTACTTTGAACCAAGTAAGTTATTGGGTATGTTTCTGGAGCTAAGTTTGAATTTCCTACCTAAACTCTGAAATAAAGTTTAGCATATTGAGCTCCTGATGCTAAGAGATGTTGAAATTTGTGCTACTCAGGGACTTTTTCCACAGCTGGAAGTATCGACCAGGAGTGTGGTCTTAGTGCACTGAATTTGTTGTGTGATGGATTATACAGTGCCTATTGATCATTTATACAGTGGCTGGCATACAAGGACACCAGCCAGCTCTGAATGCACATAGAATTGATTTTTATGTTTGAATGGCATGTCCTAATGCATCTTGTTTTAAGTGTATTATGTGGCAATGCTATCTAAAGCTTACTGTGTTCATGTGGTAAATGCTAGGAATGGATGGTGGTCAGTTAACAGTGGACTCATTGTAAAGAAGTAAATTTAAACTGAAAGCAAAGACCACCATTTGAGTTGCTTGTACCATGTTTTTGTACGAGTCAGGCTGTTTGTTTGCTCATGGGCTCCTCTCTACAGTTGTGGAATGCATTGAGCTTTTATTCTTGGCAAATCGTGACAAACAGATATGACATCCTAAACAAACTTGGATCCTGAATTCATTTGTTTTTCTTTGTTGAAATTTAGTCAAATTGTCTTTAAAAACCTATTCTAACTCTAGGCTTACTTACATAGCTGTGTTTTATTAGATCAAAAGAATGCATTTATCAAACTAAAACACTGTAGACATTTAATTTAGTCCTTTCTTTAAAAGTATTTCTTAACAGAGAGATGCACCACTTTTAAGGTCTGCCACACTTGCAGTGCTCTCTGGAAGCACCACTTTTACCACAACACACATTTGCGACTCACGCTCAATCTCCTCCACTTCGTCAAAATGACACCCTGTCAACTAGATTTACAGTTGAAAAAAAAAAAAAAAATGACACAGCATGTAGGGAGATTGGTGAGAAAGATAGTTTGTTTGCCTCTAAAAACCAAGAGGATTTTTGAGGATTTGTACAAAAACTGCCTTCCCATATATTGTATGCTTTGCAAGTTTGTTTTTTATTGCTATACAGATTGATTACTTTAACTGTGAAGTCCATAAAATTATCCATTCATCCATCCATTACCTTCTGCTTACTACAAAGTCAGGTCACGGAGGTAACAGCTTGAGCAGGGAGTCCAGACATCTCTTTCCACAGCCACCTCTTCCAGCTCTTCTGGGAGGATTCCAAGGTGTTCCCAGGCCAAACAAGAGATGTGTCCTGGGTCTTCCCTGGTATCTCCTCTCAATTGAACATGCCCAAAGCACATCCCTGGGAGGCATCCAGGAAGCATCCTTACCAGATTCACAAACCACCTCAATTGGCTCCTCTGGATGTGGAGGAGCAGCGGTTCTACTCGGTCTCTACCAGATAACTGACCTTCTCACCCTATTTTTAAAGGAGAGTCCAGCTACCCTTCAGAAAAAACTTGTTTCATCCGCCTGTATCCATGATCTCATTCTTTTGGTCACCACCCGGAAAGTTCATGACCATAGGTGAGGGTAGGAACGTAGACCGACCAGTAAATGGAGAGCTTTGCTTTACAGCTCAGCTCCCTCTTCACCATAACAGCGCAGTTACAGTACTTGAGGGAAAGGAAACTGTTTGTACAAATGGACGATGTGAAATCTAACCACAGCACTATTACATGCGGAGTTCCTCAAGGATCGGTGCTAGGACCAAAGTTATTTATTTTATATGTAAATGGTTTGGTAAAGGTGTCAGGACTCCTTAAATGCATTCTTTTTGCTAATGATACCACATTTTTTAGTTTTGGTAAAAATATTTCACAGATATTGGAATTAATGACTGAACTTGTCAAAGTTCAGATTTGGTTTAAACTTAATAAATTATCATTAAACTTGGATAAAACCAGTTATATGATATTAGTAATAAAAATATATTTATTGATGTTCCATTTCAAATTGAGGGCTCTGAGATTTATAGAGTTCATGAGGCGAAATTCTTGGGTGTCATCATTGATGACAAATTGTCATGGAAACAACATATAAGTTCTGTTAAAACGAAAATATCTAAATCTATTGCGATATTTTACAGAGTCAGAGATTTATTGAATGACAAGGCACTGTATTTGTTGTATAATACAATTATTGTTCCACATTTAATTTATTGTGTTAGCGTTTGGGGAAAGGCATGTAAATCAATTACAAAGCCTTTTTTTATTTTGCAGAAAAGAGTTGTAAGAATTATCACTAGAAAGCATTACTATCATCCATCAAATATATTATTTTATCAAATGAAATTGCTGAAGTTCTATGATTTGGTGGATTATAATATTTTGTCAGTTATGTATAGAGCTCAGAATAATAAACTGCCTTCAAATATCCAAATGTATTTGATTAAACTATTAAGTTGTTATAATCTTAAGGGGACATATTTGTTTTTGAAACCTCAGTATATACAGGTAGTCCCCGATTTACGAGCGCTCTGATCTGCGAGGTTCCAGACTTACGAGCTGCACATTTTTGGAAAAAACGAAAAAAATACTGAGTTTTCATGTGTTTTTTCACTTCAGTTAGCTAGTTAAGCATATAAACACACGTTTCCGATCATTTTTATGCACTCAAAAGTAGTTTTTAGATGAAAATAGAGTGTTTTTAGGTGCGCTAGCGAAAACCGTTCCAATTTACGAGCGGATTTCCGGATTTACGAGCGAAATGGCGGCCGTTCCAAATTACGAGATTTCCGGTTTACGAGCGCCTCGTTGTAACGGATCTCGCTCGTAAATCGGGGACTACCTGTAACTAGTTTAAAGGGAAGATCTACCATAATTCAGTGAGTTGGGTTGTGGAATGACTTGGAGACAGATGTTAAAGAAGCTAAATCAATGGTTGGATTTAAAAGAATGGTTAAGGTTAAATTGTTAAAAACATATACATGTATCTGAATGGAGTTTAATGAGTAATTTTATGAGATAAAGGAAGTTAAATGAGTTGTTCATTTTGTTTTGGTATTTAAAGAAAATGGTTGTTTGAATTGTTTATTAGAGAATAAGGGGCAGATATACGTAATACGATTTTTTTCTTCATCTGCTGCCTTTCATTTTATATTTTGTTTTTTCTCTTCTTATTATATATATGTTAATTGTTTTTTATTATTCACAATACGTTTGGGTCTGCCAGGTCTGACCGGCATCCTCCCCTACCATCGGAGCCAACTCACCACCAGGTAGTGGTCAGTGGACAGCTGTGGACAGCTGACCACTACCTATTCCTTCCCATGGGCTCACCACCTATGGGAAGGGCCAAAGGGGTCTGGTGCAATGTGGGATGGGTGGTGGCCGAGGACGGGGACCCTGGCGGTCTGATCCTCGGCTACAGAAGCTGGCCATTGGGACATGGAATGTCACCTCTCTGGTGGGGAAGGAGCCTGAGCTAGTGTGTGAGGTTGAGAGGTTCCGGCTAGAAATAGTCGGACTCACCTCAACGCATGGCTCTGGCTCTGGAACCAGTTTCCTTGAGAGGGGTTGGACACTCTTCCACTCTGGAGTTGCCCCTGGTGAGAGGCGCCGAGCAGGAGTGGGCATACTTGTTGCCCCCCATCTTGGTGCCTGTACGTTGGGGTTCACCCCGGTGAACGAGAGGGTAGCCTCCCTTCGCCTACGTGTGGGGGGACGGGCTCTGACTGTTGTTTGTGCCTATGCGCCAAACGGCAGCGCAGATTACCCACCCTTTTTGGAGTCCTTGGAGGGGGTATTGGAGAGTGCACCTCCTGGGGACTCCCTTGTTCTACTGGGGGACTTCAACGCTCACGTGGGCAATGACAGTGAGACCTGGAGGGGTGTGGTTGGGAGGAACGGCCCCCCTGATCTGAACCCGAGTGGTGTTCTGTTATTGGACTTCTGTGCTCGTCATGGATTGTCCATAACGAACACCATGTTCAGGCATAAGGGTGTACATATGTGCTCTTGGCACCAGGACACCCTAGGTCGCAGTTCGATGATCGACTTTGTTGTCGTCTCATCTGATCTGCGGCCGCATGTCCTGGACACTCGGGTGAAGAGAGGGGCGGAGCTGTCAACTGACCACTACCTGGTGGTGAGTTGGCTCCGATGGTGGGGGAGGATGCCGGTCAGACCTGGCAGACCCAAACGTATTGTGAGGGTCTGCTGGGAACGTCTGGCAGAGTCTCCCGTAAGACGGAGCTTTAACTCCCACCTCCGGGAGAGCTTTGAACACGTTCCGAGGGAGGCGGGGGACATTGAGTCCGAGTGGGCCATGTTCCGCGCCTCTATTGTCGAGGCAGCTTATCAGAGTTGTGGCCGCAAGGTTGTTGGTGCCTGTCGTGGTGGCAACCCTCGAACCCGGTGGTGGACACCGGCGGTGAGGGATGCTGTCATGCTGAAGAAGGAGTCCTATTGGGCCTTTTTGGCCTGTGGGACCCCGGAAGCAGCAGATAGGTACCGACAGTCCAAGCGGCATGCGGCTCGGGTGGTTGCTGAGGCAAAAACTCGGGCGTGGGAGGAGTTCGGAGAGGCCATGGAGAATGACTTCCGTACGGCTTCGAGGCGATTCTGGTCCACCATCCGGCGTCTCGGGGGGGGAGCGGTACGCGACCAACACCATTTATGGTGGGGATGGCGTGCTGTTGACCTCAACTCGGGATGTTGTGAGTCGGTGGGCGGAATACTTCGAAGACCTCCTCAATCCTACTGGCACGTCTTCCACTGAGGAAGCGGAGCCTGGGGACTTTGGGTCGGGCTCTCCAATCTCTGGTGCTGAGGTCACCGAGGTGGTTAAAAAGCTCCGCGGTGGCAGGGCTCCGGGGGTGGATGAGATTCGCCCTGAGTTCCTTAGGGCTCTGGATGTTGTGGGGTTGTGTTGGCTTACGCGACTCTGCAATATCGCGTGGACATCGGGGGCAGTTCCCTTGGATTGGCAGACTGGGGTGGTGGTTCCCCTATTCAAAAAGGGGGACCGTAGGGTGTGTTCCAACTATAGGGGGATCACACTCTTAAGCCTCCCTGGTAAGGTCTATTCAGGGGTTCTGGAGAGGAGGGTCCGTCGGATAGTCGAACCTCGGATTCAGGAGGAGCAATGTGGTTTTCGTGCTGGTCGTGGAACACTGGACCAGCTCTACACCCTCAGCAGGGTCCTGGAGGGTGCGTGGGAGTTTGCCCAACCAGTTTACATGTGCTTTGTGGACTTGGAAAAGGCATTCGACCGCGTCCCTCGGGGGGTTCTGTGGGGGGTACTCCGGGAGTATGGGGTACCAGGCCCATTGATATGGGCTGTTAGGTCCCTGTACGACCGGTGTCAGAGCTTGGTCCGCATTGCCGGCAGTAAGTCAGGCTCGTTTCCAGTGAGAGTTGGACTCCGCCAAGGTTGCCCTTTGTCACCGATTCTGTTCATAACTTTTATGGACAGAATTTCTAGGCGCAGCCAAGGTGTTGAGAGGATCCGTTTTGGTGGCCTTAGAATCGCTTCTCTGTTTTTTGCAGATGATGTGGTCCTATTGGCTTCATCAGATCGTGATCTACAGCTTTCGCTGGAGCGGTTTGCAGCCGAGTGTGATGCGGCCGGGATGAGGATCAGTTCCTCCAAATCCGAGGCCATGGTCTTGAGCCGGAAAAGGGTAGCATGCCCTCTCCGGGTCGGGGAGGTCCTGCCCCAAGTGGAGGAGTTTAAGTATCTCGGGGTCTTGTTCACGAATGAGGGAAAACTGGAGCGTGAGATCGATAGGCGGATAGGTGCAGCATCCGCAGTGAAGCGGGCGCTGTACCGGTCTGTCGTGGTGAAGAGAGAGCTGAGTCGAAAGGCAAAGCTCTCAATTTACCGATCGATCTACGTTCCCACCCTCATCTATGGTCATGAGCTTTGGGTTGTGACCGAAAGAACGAGATCTCGGATACAAGCGGCTGAAATGAGTTTTCTCCGCAGGGTGTCTGGACTCTCCCTTAGAGATAGGGTGAGAAGCTCAGTCATCCGGGAGGGACTCGGAGTAGAGCCGCTGCTTCTCCACATCGAGAGGAGCCAGTTGAGGTGGCTTGGGCATCTGGTTAGGATGCCTCCTGGTAGGGCTGTGCGATATGACGATATATATCGTGGGGACGATAGAAACGTGTCTATCGTGCTACTTTCCTTCTATCGTCTCTATCGTGATAAATAAGAATAAAAAAATAACGGTCGCAAAGAAGCTTCATATTGTGGTTTTGCGAGATGACGGCGCTGCTTTATGTTTGACGCACGCGCGGGTTTGCGACACATGCTTTACGTTGTTAAACTCGAGTTCAACAGAGACGCAGCCGGCATGAAGCCGGTGTCACCAGATATCTATGGGTGTCACAACATGGAGAAACAGCTGCGCAGGCAGCCCAAGAAGAAGAACTTTTACCAAAAAGAGGGGAAGCTCACCTTGTTAGCTTCCATTATTTAGCTCCGCTGAAACTCTGAGACAAAATGGGTCCAGAGGACACGAAGTTCAACCGAGTCCGAACTCGGGTCCAGTTAACCAATACAAAACAGACCAGAGACACAACAGAAC
Source organism: Garcialebias charrua (assembly GCA_038048925.1). Taxonomy (NCBI): domain Eukaryota; kingdom Metazoa; phylum Chordata; class Actinopteri; order Cyprinodontiformes; family Rivulidae; genus Garcialebias; species Garcialebias charrua. Next base: position 38,683 of record JBBPBX010006781.1, read on the forward strand.
CGGAATCAAACGCAACGTTTTCTCTTTTCTGTTTCTTTGCCTTGTTTACTCCAGATTCCAGTCAGAGCGGATTTCTTCTTCGTGGGTTTTATTAGCAGCCGTTGTTTTACCGCCACCTGCAGGAAAAATTTGAACCAAAGACAAAGTACTGTAGGTCCAAAGTTGGACCAAAGTTTCTACTTTGGTCCAAATTTCCTTGTTCTTTTTGTTCACATTCTTATAATCGTAACTGTATCTGTAGTAAAATAAAATAAAAACTTTGGTCCAAATTTTTCCTGTACACACACACATAGTGTTGTATATATACAACACAATGTGTATGTGTACAGGAAAAATTTGGACCAAAGTTTTTTTTTATATCGTGATATATATCGTTATCGTGATATAAAAAAGTCCATATCGTGATATATGATTTTTTCCATATCGCCCAGCCCTACCTCCTGGACGCCTCCCTGGTGAGGTGT